>ML107382.1:0-19591 GCA_003697995.1 Taxidea taxus jeffersonii | reverse complement strand
TCTCAGTGGATGGACCTCATTGTGTCTCAGTGGATGGACACAGGTGTATCTCAGTGGATGGACACAGGTGTGTGTGGCAGAGTGGGACTGATGGAGAACTTACTATAGGGAGAGTCAAGAAGGAGGGAGGAGGGCTACAGGACAAGTAGGCTGGGCCAAGCCACTCAGGAACTGGATGACTTGGGTCACTCATTCTCCCTTTCTGGCCTCTGTTTTCTCATCTGGAAAATAAAGGAGTAGAACAAGCCAATTTCTAAGGACACTTTTAACTCTAATAGTCTATGATTTTACGAAAGCAACCAGAACAATCTTTTTTAAAGTTTCACTTCTTTTTTTTTCCCCTCTGGGATGCAAATTCTTCAAATGCTTTCATTATTTTTTTAATGTTTAGATCCTGATTAATGGATTTTATGAGCCCTGTGTGTTCCTCCTCGACCATGCCTCCCACCCAACCCCAGAATTAACCATTATTCTGGTTTTTAGTTATACTAGTGTCCTGATTTTCCTTATTGGTTTTACAACTTAAGTATCTTCAAACTCTCTCTCTCTCTCTCTCTATCTATATATTTATTTATTTATTTATATAAAGTAAATATATGTGTATATATTTACTTTTTCAGTTTTGTACTTTATATAAATGGAATCACATAGTGTGTTCTCTTTTATGATTTGCTTTCCTTTTCTCAACAAGATGTTTTGGAGACTTGCGCATATTATATATCCAGTAGTTCATTAACTTTCTCCGCAGCTTTAGTACTCCTCCTATATTGACACAATTCATGCATTCTACTGTTGATGGACTTTTGTCCGTTTCCTGTTTTCACTCTTTTTTAAAATTTTATTTTAATTCCAATTACATACGGTTAATATACCATGCTGGATCAGTTTCAGGTGTACAATATAGTGATTCAACCCTTGCATACTTTACTCAGCGCTCATCATGGTAAATGTACTCTTAATTCCCCCTCACCTACTTCCCCATCCTCCCACTCACACCTCTCCTCTGGTCCCCATCAGTTTGTTCTCTGTAGCTAAAAGTCTGTTTTTGGGATGCCTGGGTGGCTCAGTTGGTTAAGCGGCTGCCTTCGGCTCAGGTCATGATCCCAGCGTCTTGGGATCGAGTCCCACATCGGGCTCCTTGCTCGGCAGGGAGCCTGCTTCTCCCTCTGCCTCTGTCTGCCTGTGCTTTCTCTCTCTAACAAATAAATAAATAAAATATTTTTTAAAAAAAGTCTGTTTTTAACACTTGTTTTTAATAACCCCATAAACCCACATGAACCACCGCACAAAACCAAAGCTGGCAGCTTGGCAATAACCTCCTTCCAATCGTGTCTTTCTTCTACTCTGCCTGAGTCCTCCAACCCACAGTAACCAACACCCCAAATTCCCTCACTTTCTCTTTTCTACAGTTTTAGTCTAGATGGATTTCTTTTTTTTTAATTTTTTAAGGTTTTATTTATTTATTAGAGAGAGAGAGCACAAGCAGGGGAGCGGCAGGCAGAGGGAGAGCGGGGAGCCTCATGTGGGACTCGATCCCAGGACCCTGGGATCACGACCTGAGCCAAAGGCAGATGCTTAACCAGTTGAACCACCCAGGGGCCCCTTAATCTAGATGGATTTCTAAGATGTATAGAGTTTTCCTTAGGTTAATTGTACTTTACTACAGAGGTATCATACTGCTTACAATTGTTGGGACTTACTCTTTGCTATGTCGTATTTTGCTAGGATACATTCCTGCTCCTGAGAGCCACTTCGGTTCCTTCATTTTAACTGCCGTATGGTACGACATGGGTTAAGTACAGTCCTGTTTATTCACCACTGGGGCTTGAGGGGCATTTGGGTTTTTCCAGATTTTTGCCACTGTAAACAGTGCAGCTCTGAACATGTTTGTATATGCAAGACTTCTTTTTTTTAAGATTTTATTTATCCACTTGACAGAGAGAACACAAGTAGGCAGAGAGGCAGGCAGAGAGAGAGGGGGGAGCAGGCTCCCCGCTGAGCAGAGAGCCCAATGTAGGGCTCCATCCCAGGACCCTGAGATCATGACCTGAGCCAAAGGCAGAGGCTTTAACCCACTGAGCCACCCAGGTGTCCCTATATATTCGAGACTTCTATTGAGCCTATATAAAAAAGGGAGAATTGCTGGTCTAGAATATTTACTGTTACAAGATTGTTCTGGTCATTTTCCAAAGCAGCTGCATGAAAATACCAGCAGAACAGACTGTGTAGGTCCATTTTCTCTCCAGCACCTGGTATTGTCCGAGTTCTCCATCTTTGCTAACCGATTCGTTCTCACAGAGATGGCTTTCTGTCTGGACTCGCATTTCTTTGACCAACGGTGAGGTTAAACATCTATTTGTCGATCAGCGCTAGTGTTTCCTCTTCTGTGAAATGCCTGTTCCTGTTTTTTGACATTTTTCTTCTGAGTATTTGTGTTTTTCATATCGATACCATCAGCCTGCTTCCTGCTTGTAGAATGCTGGGGCTCGAGATCATTTTGTTGTTCTGAAAGTCAGTGTTATTTTGCCTAGACCAGCAGCACGTTTGACAATATCGCTCTCCCAAAACTTTTTTCGAAGCATCAGCAGCCAACCCCACGGCTGCCTTTGAGGCTTGCCTTTCTTTTTCTCTCTAGCTATCATGTCAATTACTTTGACACTACCAGGCTTTGTAAGATCCAGTGTCTCTTCCGTGAGTCATGCCCTCAGTTTGGTCTTGACCTCAAAGCTGAGTGTTCATAACGATGTCTTGATTTTCATTGTTCCTCCCAAAGCTGCATCCGATTTGGAGAATATCTTGCAACTGAAGAGGTTGGAAATGAGAGAGGATTGCACCTTCCAACTCTGGAAGCCCCAGAATTTCTAGACTTTCTATACTCCCTTTCAGTTCTGCTTGCAAAGAAGCCAATTCTTCTCTCTCAGGAACCTTATAAGACGCAGCTAATGATGACTAACTCATGCAGACAACATTCTGTCTTAACTTCTTCCAAAGCCGTACATTCAGTTGGTATGTTTTCCGCCTTCCAAATTATCACATGTGATGCTTTACAAAATATTTTACTACCAGCTTACATAGCTTACTATATTTCCATTTCCCTATAATAATTTCTTCGCTGCTTGCCGCTCAGCCCCGAACCCAAAACCACACTTTATTCTCTGATGAGTGCGGTACCCCAACTTCTAGGCACTAGTTTCTGTAATGGTCAGCTTTTGCTGCAGTAACAAATAACCCCAAAATATCAGTGGCTTATAACAAGAAGCATTTCATTTTTGCTCTCAAGTCCACAAGTCTGTTGAATCTCTGTTCTGAGCTATAGGTCACGTGCAATCCTTGTGCTCTGCCTTCACCATGACCTGCCTTATCTGCCTTCACTGGACCACACTGAAGGAACATCTCCTGCTTAGGACAAGTCATGCTCTTGGCAGAGGTCCCAGGAAAAAGTGGATTGGCAGAAACTTGCAATGCTTTTAAAGCTTCTGCTAGGATATGGCATGTGTCATTCTTTTTTTTTTTTTTAAGATTTTTATTTATTTATTTGACAGAGAGAGAGGGAGAGAGAGCAAGCAAGCACAGGCAGAGGCAGAGGGAGAGGCAGGCTCCCCGCCGAGCAAGGAGCCCGATGTGGGACTCGATCCCAGGACGCTGGGATCACGACCCGAGCCGAAGGCAGCCGCTTAACCAACTGAGCCACCCAGGCATCCCGGCATGTGTCATTCTTGATGACGTTCTATTGGCTCAAAGAAGATACATGGTCGAGCCCAAACAAAGCCAATGACGTAGGGAATATATTCCAAATCATTTTAAACAAGAATGGAGTCTCCTGCTGATAGAAAGGAGTTCTTGACACATTTGACACATTCTTGGACCAATCCTTCATTAGTATTGGTATTGCAACATATTCTCCAATCTGTAGTTTACTTTTGAGCTGCCTTTTTAAGAGAAGAAATTTGGGGGGCCTGGGTGTTATAGTCGGTTAAGTGGCTGACTTTTGGTTTCAGCTCAGGCTGTAATCTCAGCGTCCTGAGATCAAGCCTCGAGTTGGGCTCTGTGCTGAACACAGAGTCAGAGTCTGCTTAAGACTCCCTCTCCCTCTGTCCCTCCCCCTAGCTCTCTCTCAAATAAATAAATCTTAAAAAAAAAAAGCTAATAGTTCTTTTTTTTTAAGGTTTTATTTATTTATTTATTTGACAGACAGAGATCACAAGTAGGCAGAGAGGCAGGCAGAGAGAGAGGACGGGAAGCAGGCTCCCCTCTGAGCAGAGAGCCCATCTCCGGGCTCAATCCCAGGACCCTGGGATCATGACCTGAGCCGAATGCAGAGGCCTTAACCCACTGAGCCACCCAGGTGCCCCCCAAACTCATAGTTTTAATACAAAAACATTAATCCATCTTTTCTTCTACAGTCAATGTTTTTGTGTCTTATTTAAGAAATCTTTTCCTCCCCCAAAGTTTAAGAAATATTTTTATTCGGTTTTCTATTAAGAAATTTTTAGGTGCACCTGGGTGGCTCAGTTGGTTCCCTCTCCCTCTGTCTCTCCCCCTGCTTGTGTGCTTTCTCTCTGTCTGCCAAAAAATAATATCTTTAAAAAAAAAATTTTTTTAAACTTCTTTAGAATATAATGTGATGCAATTTAATCTTTCTCCCATGTGGATTGCCACTATTCCAGGCCTGCTTTTGAACAGTCTCTCCTCTCCCCCTTGATGGAACAAACAAGCAGATCACATGCGATGGCTTCGTACATTGGTGGTTCTGTTTCTAGGCTCTCCTGTTCCATTTCTTTGGTCAACAGGTCCATCACTGCATTGACTTGTAACTCATAATAGGTCATGGTCTCTGGGAGAGTGACATCTCCCAAACAAAAAAAAATATTTGATATTTACTTTTCAACCAAAAGAGTGCGGACTATTTTTACCCCTTTATTCTTCCATATATTTTTCTGAGCCAGATCACCAAGTTCTAGGAAGAATTCTGCCAGGCACCAGGCTCTGCTCTTCCATGTGCGAGCTCACTGAATCCTCGGCATTACCCACGGAAGGTCAGTGTTCTTTCCCCCTGAGTTACAGATGAGAAAACGGAGAGGCAAGTCACAACTACACGCAGCAGCTCTGAATTCAAACCCTGGCCCATCAGACTCTGGAGTCCCGGTCGTCCCCACATCACAGGGTTTGGGTGGATATGTGCTCAGCTAGAAGATGCTGAATCAAATGTGCCCTCTGGTTCCCACAAGAAAGGGGAGGTTGCCGAAGCTTCAGCAAACACCTGGCATTTCCTAATCTTGCTCGTCTGCATGCTCTCAGCTCCTGGCTCACCCAGGCAGGTCGGGTGTGGGGCGGGAGGGGGGCGCGACCGCACACTAAGCCCTAGTAGTGCATGCTGTTGCTTTGCTAAGCACTCCTGGTGACAGCAGGAGCCACGCAGTAGGCTGCCTCTGAGTCACCTCATTCACCCCTGCCAAGAGAAAGGGCAGGGGCCTGACACCTGCAGGGTGTTCCTATTTGGAGAAGGCAGGCAGGCGGTCCCTGCAATAGACGAGCGTGTGTGTTGGGGGATGGCAGGTGTGTGTTGTGTGTGTGCGCATGGTGTGTGTGTGTGTGGAGGGGGGGAGGTATGCATATGTGTGGGGGTGTGAGCTGGCATAGGTATCAGCAAGTTTGACCAGGATCCGGATTGGCCCTTTCTCACCCATTCCATCCCTTTAGTCCTTGAAAGAGGAGATACTCTGATGACTCTGTATCTCAGAGACCGTGAAACAGAGGCCGCTCAGTGACTTGCCGGACATGCATGTTCTCCGCCCCCTTAGTTAGCAGGAGTGATAATTAAGGTAAGGTTATTCTGAGGAACGAGAGAACAGCTGTAGAGCAGTGACTCTCCATACAGGGGCGCCGCAGCATTGGCCGCCCCTGGGAACGTGCTGGAAATGCAGGTGCTTGGCGCCCAGCCCAGACCTACTTAAAATGATGCCACTCTGGGGGTGAGGCCCGACCATCTCTGTAGTAGCATTTCCCCCAGTGATGCTGGGGCTTCTAAACTTTGAGAAGCGCTGGCCAAGAGACTCCTGCACAGCCCGCAGCAGGGTGTACTCTCAATGGATGCTAACAACTGGGGCTGAAAGTTACAGAGCCCATTCACGGAGAGCCGAGGACTTGGTCTCCAGCCCTACCGATTCCAGACACCTTTTTCCACCAAACATAGAGATGGGCATATCTGGGAAGGTCAGTATAAGGTCAGACATGGGTGTTAAGTAGAGATTAAATACTCAAGTCCAGGGCAAGGGTCCTCTCGCCCTCAAAGAATTGTTCCTTTCTCACTCTGCATTGCTTAGCTCCTCGTAGAAAAATCTTATCATCCCAACCACAGCAAACACCCATTCCGTGCAGTCCTTTTTCACTGACTTTATCAGAAATATTTTCTGTGATGCCCCCTGATCCCCATCATTGTCATTGTGATGACTGAAAATTAGTCCCTCAAACTGAGTGGACATGATTTAATTACAGACATTAGTTGGGCTCCTGACTCACCCAAACAACACTATTTTTGCCCACTTTTCTATGAGTCACAATTTCACCTCGTGATGTTTTTCTTTAGATTAACGTCCTAGAAATGGAATTATAGGAACAGGAGTTAAGAATCTGACTACTGAAACATACAGGAAAAATGTTTCCCAAAGAAATGTAACAGTTTACTCTGTCAGCGGGGATCCGTCCGTACATCTGTTTTACGAAAAGTCTGTTCGTAAATCCAATGTCAGCATTGGATGCCTTATTCCAGGACCAACCCCCCCCACCCTGTTTCTTTGTCAGTTTAATGAGAATGCACTTGTATCCTCTTGTGGGTGTCAAGTCCCTTTTTGTCAATCTCAGTTCCCTTTCTTTTCCAGGGACAGAGCCAGTCAAACTGGCTTCAAAGAAAATTCATTCCGATTAGTGCGTATGTGTGTGTGTGCATGTCATGGGCATGTGTCTAGAAACATATATATGTGTCCGAGAATATAACCACCTCTGCAGGGGGGTACCCGCTTAATGTTTATGCCCCAACGAACACACGTGCTATGGCGTATCCACAGCTGAGGGTCTTTTGCAAATATCGTGTTTCTGAGCATGCATTCTTTTGGAATGTGTTTATGTGGATCTGAGAGTACCTGGCGCCTTGGGACCGTGGATGCAAATATAATAAGCATCCATGGACAAAAGATAGTCCAGAGGTCCTCATGGTGTCGGGGGAGGGGGGAGTTGGAAATCACTGGGACAGATCCAAACTTTTTAGAAACCAACAGAACTTCTCTCCTCCCTGCACTTTTATCCATATAACTCTTAAAGGGAAACCCAAACTGTAAAGGCGGGTAGGAGACACAGACTTCCAGTTATGGAATGAAGCAGTCACGGGGATGAAAGCCACAGCATAGGGAACAGAGTCAGTGCGGCCATCATATGGTGACAGATGGGAGCTACACCTGTAGGTGGCAGAGCATAACATATAGCTGTGAGTCACTGTCTTGTACACCTGAAATTAACGTAACGATGTGTGGCAATTAATACTTCAATTAGAAAGGGGAACCCTAAACCATGAAACGGTTGGGAGTAGAGGTGGAGGAGAGGTGGGCTGCCCTCCCTGGACTCTGACAAAGTGGCCCCAGAGCACTGCCATGCACCCTGGAGCTCCTCAGATGAAAACTGTGCATCTAGGTGCCCCCTCGGGGCCCCGTCCACCCTGCCATCCTCAAAAGTTAAGTCAAGAGTTTCCAAGCAGCAATCACAGAACAAGCTACATTTATGGAGAGCTTTCTGCATGCCAGGTTGTACGCTCAGCTCCTTGCTACCTTATCTCATTTTATCTCCACGTGTTCCCCAGGAGCAAGATCCTGATGGTACTGTTAAGAACACCATTCCAGGGCCCCTGGGGGCTTAGTCAGTTAAGTGTCCGACTCTTGGTTTCGGCTCAGATAGTGATCTCAGGGTCATGAGATCGAGCCCTACATTGGGCTCCACATTCAGCACAGAGTCTTTTTGAGATTCTCTCTCTCCCTCTGCCCTTCCCCCTTTCTAGAATAAATAAGTAAATATTGGGACAAAAAAAAGAACACCATTCCACAGTTGAGGAATGCAAAGCCTAAAATAAGACTCTAGGCATTATAAAAAATGTGCCCAAGTTCATTCATCTTGTATGTTATGGAGCCAAGAAGCAAACCTGGATTGTCAGGGTCCAGAATTCTGTGTTCTTAACCCTTCTCTAGGAAGCCTCCCTTTAGGAGTTAAATGGCATCTTTTCATTTTTAACTTTCAAATTCCCCATCTAATAGATCAATTTTTTTATTTTTTTTCTTTGCTTTATTTTTAAGTAGAGGTATGGGAATGGCCCCAAATTATTGTAAATCTTTTCCCTAAAACCCTTTGTGTTTAGAATAAAAGAATGCAGCCCACAGATACTGCCTAACTTGCATATCTAGACATTGACCTTGACAACACCCATGGCTCCTGGTGAAGGCGGTTCCTGCACCTGTCTGTTTGATGATGGGGCAAGGTGGGCAAGGAGGCAGGGAGTGGCATCTGTGTTTTACACAAACCACCTTATTTAATAGCCATAATACTCCAGGGAAATGGATATGGTTATTTTTAATTCACAGATGGCAAAACTGAGACTCACAGAAAATTTGCTGGCAATCCCCCAGCTCAGACATGGTCAAGCCCGGATTTGAACCCCACAGCCTTGGACTTGACATCACGCTGCACTAGATTTGGTGGCCTTTGGAGACAGCAGGCCCTTAACCTTCTTCGGAGCCCTCCTCGAAGCTGCCAGAGTCCCTTCTTTGCCTGCTTCCATTATAACCCTTGTCACCCAGCCCTGCCAATCTGTGGCCAAGTCTGTCTCTCCTGTTAGTTGGGAGTCCTTGATGGCAAAGTGCAGGTGTGCAGATGGTCCTCAGTGTAGGTTTGCTAGGGAATGAGCAGCCCTGTCCAAGTCATTGGCCTCCGAGTCATTGGAAAACCCTCCTCACGCACCTCTGGACTCTAGGCTTTGGTGCTCTCAGTTCTGAGAACCCCTCAGGCCCCTGAAAATTCATACTTCCTCCCTCCCACACATGGTGGCCCTCTTCACTCTCTGGGAAATTCCAGGGCTACTTTTGGGCTCAAAGTGCATGCAAAGGAGCCAAATTTTCCCTGAAAGTTGAATGAGCAAGAGGGCATTCAAACTCTCCCAGCTTTAAGGACTCTTGTCTGTCCTTCCCTCTGCTGCAGGACCAAATATTACATGAGACAATGTGTTTAGGAGCCTGGGAATGTGGAGTCAGCCAGACAGGGGTTCAAGTCCTACCTCTACCACTTACTGGTTCTGTGATTTGGGGGCAAATTCCCTACCTTGCTTGAGCCTCTAAGAGGAAACAATTACTAACTGATTGTGACCGCACAGTGATGTTGTGAGAGTAAGATAGTCCATGGAAAGTGCTTAGCCTAGTACCTGGCTCTGAGTAGGTGCTGGGTGGGGGGTGGGGTTGTGGGGCTGAAGGTCACCTCTGCCCTCCCTCAGAGGCTCTGGGCAGCTGGCAAAAGAAGTGGAAGGTGGCCAGAGTGGACAGGGAGGAGCTCACCTTGGTAGAGGTTGGGGATAGGAAGGAGACCAAGAGAAGCCCATTGCTGAGTCAGAGGGAACTGGGGAGGGGACAGTGACTCAGACAGATGTCTCCACTCAGAGAACCTGCCCAAATATTAACCACAGGAAGCAGATAAGAGTTTAGGCAGAAGAGCTTTTCCACGGTGGAAAAATATAGGCAGTGTGCTAGAGAGGGGGATGAGGAGAGGAACTCCAGGGTGGGCAGGGAGAGGAAGGAGACTAAATTCAGGTGGGAAAGCAGGGAGGAAGGCATGAGTCACAGCCTTTCCCACTGCCCCATGGAGCAAGGTCAAGGAAGCTGAAAGGTCCCAGGAGGGAGGCTGCTTCCACTCCAGAGGACCATCCCTTTGCTTTAAGCCAAGATGCTGCCCTAGGGTCTGAGGCCAGAAAGCCCTTGCTGAAGCCAACAAAGAGAAGAAAGGAAGGCAATTAACTGACTCCCTACCTCCGTGCCCAGGGCCAGACTATAACAAGGTTTATCTCTGGATAAACACAAGCCAACACACCTTATGCGCCTAGGGGGTCCCAGGGGAACCCTCCACCCCACCAGCTGGACAGAGGCAGGGAAGGGATTCAAATCCATGCCTACAGCATCCTCAGATTGTGCTTTTCCTTCACAGGTTTCCTTTCCCTTCCTTAGACCCTGGGGCTGTCTGAACCAAGGTCAAGTTCATCTTTCTGTCAACTATGAGATCTGTAACCACAGATAAGTCCCTCTTCTCTCTGGACTTCAGTCTCCCTGGCTACAAGCCAATGACAGCACCTCCTACTCTGAGTGGCTGTGACGATTGAGGGAGCTAGAGCCACACCTGGCACAGAGTCTGTGTTCAACTTACGTCAACTGCGGTGCTCACGTTCTTAAGAAAAGCAACTCATTGGGAGAGCAGAAGAAAGCATGGCTGAGTCCATCCCGTGGAGGCTGCAGTGGGGAGAGCATTGGGCTTGGAGTCTACAGACCTGGGTCTGGAGCTCAGCTCTACAGCTCACCAGAGTTCTGACCTTCAACAAGCCCTGAGATCTCCCTGAGCTTCTGTGTCCTCATCTCTAGAACAAGGAGAATCATACTACTGGCTGCACAGGGTCATGGTGGGCCGTTGTGTGCATGACAGAATGTGGTGCTTGTCAGAGCAGAACAGAGACCAGGAGGCAAGCTCTGGAATTTCCCCATGGTGGAGGGCGCGGACCTGGACCTGCAGGCAGTGAGAGGGAGAGGGGAAGGTGCGTGGAGGAAGGCTTGCATGCCTGGGAAGATCTGAAATCCCTCCTGCAAAACCAAAGTGGGCATTTCCCCAGCCACACAGAGAGATTCTGACATGCATGGAGCAAAGAGGAATGGGAACCTTATGGGGCTGGGGTCTTTACCTTTTTCTGCACTTTCTGCCCAAGACCGCCACCACGGAGCTGACTGCCCACAGAGACCTTCCTGCTCTGTGCAACCCAGGGGGAGTCATTCACCCACTCTCTTCCTTCTCTTTTCGGTCCACACTAGGAGAAAGTGATGGTCACAAAGCTCCTGGGTGGGAAGGGTGACAGGAGGAGGATAAAGTCCTGGAAAGGAAGGAGATAAAAGGCCTAGGCAAAGCCCCGCCCAGTGCCCCATCGGGGATATCTCCCTGCCTTTGGTGTGGCAAGGGGGCGGGCGTGGGAGGACTTCAGAGGAAGCTGTGACTGAGGAGGAACAAGCCGCAGAGACTGAAATTAGCAACAGGGTCAGACAGGGAAACCCTTTGTGGGTGCGGCTCTGCCTCCACCTAACAGCTCGCAGGGCTGGCGGGGGGGGGGGGGGCACCATAGCTCTGGGCCCTCTTCTCTCTCCCAGCTCTCTCCAGGTCAAAGTAGAAGCAGCAGGAGCTGGGGGGGGGGGGGGGGGGGGCTTATCATCTGGGATGAGATTCCAGCTGTGTCTTTTTCCAGCCTATGGTTGTAGCCCAAACCTCACCCTCCTGAGACTTCATTTTCCCATCTCTGAAATGGGGCGATAATACCTACCTGCTGAGGGCTTAACAGCCGGAAACGCAGCTCTAAGAACAGTACCTACTGGTATGCACCAGGGCACATGCTGTCTTGCTGATCACAGTAACAACCCCGGCATGCAGACACCTTTATGCCCGTTTCCAGAGGAAGCAGCTCAGAGAAGTGAAGGGACGTGCTCAAGTCACACAGCTGGTAAAGAGCAGGCTGGATGTCAGACCCCAGGTCTGTGGGCCTCTATTCACACCTAAGAGCCTAGCATGTGGTGATTCATTCTCCCCTCCCCAGGGTCCCTCCCTCTGGCTCTGCTCCATCCCCAAACTCTGCCCCATTGCTGGGCTCATTCCCTGGCCTCTGTCTGGGATCTGGGATTCCTGGTGCAGGCCTCTGTCCCAGAGGTCTACTCACTCTTGCCCCCCAACCTGCTTCTGGCTTCTGGCCCCTCAGCCTGGTCCTGCACACCCCCACTGGTGACAGATATCAGGGAGAGGATCGAACAGGAGGCAGTAGATGACCTGAAAGGATCTCCGTGACTGTGAGCTTGAGCGCAGGGCTCCTCCCAGGCAGCATCTTCTGTCTGCTGGTATGCTGAAGTGTGTGATCACGGTATGGAAATGGACTCAAAAAGGATAGGACTGAAGGTGCTGAATCCCCAAAAAGGACAGGACTGAAGGTGCTGAATCCCAAGGGACATTAAGAGAGTTTGTTGTCGGATCCACTCGGGCTCTCTCCTCCGGAGAAAGCAAGCAGCCACTGGCCTCTGCCCTCCCCTGACAGGATGTGGCAAGGACACGCTGAGGTGTAGAAGGGAAGGGAATGGACTTTCCCCAAGACTCCCTGCACACCACGGGCTGCAGGAATAGCTGACAGGATCACCCTCATCGAGGCAGGAAGCCGGAACAGCAGGCACAGTGGTCCCCCAGGAAAAAAGAAAGAACTAAGCCTTAAAGAAATTTGTCGAAGTACCAAAGGCCACCAACTGGCGAGGGACAGAGCGGACTGTCTGCCTTCCATGCCCACACTCTTTCCTTTACACAAGGACCCCAGCGAGACCACCTTGTTACCAGGGGAGGCCCCTGCTGTCAGACTAGCCACACGAGGGTAGGAAGAACCCCACATGGAGCCTTTCTTCATTGTCAGAACTTTCTCGACCCCTCTGTCTCCATCCTGCCTTGAGCCACAAGATCCTCTATCCGACAAACATGTCGTGAACACTCATTACACCGAGGGCCCTATTCTAGAAGCTAGACAAAGGGTGTATCATGAGGAAGACCAAGGGCCTGACCTCGGAGAGCTTAGCGGAGAAGACGCCCACAAGGCTGACTAGGGAGGCCTCCGTGAAATGTTGTGGGGAGCCACAAGGGCAGAGACAGGAGGGAAGGGGGTCTGGGTCGCGTGTCCGATCCAGCGAGGATCATCACAGTCGGGAGCGGTCTGAGAGATTTTCTGACCCAGCTTCTCATTTTCCAGATAAAAAAAGTGAGAGCCCAGGAAAGGAGTTCTTTGCATCAACTCATGTACTTATCCAGGTTCTCTGACTTGCTAGGCCGTCCGTGGCACAATCATGGTTCTGTGGTTGCTTCTATCCGAGCTGACAGGGGACCCGGCAAAGAGAGACTAGGCAGCCCAGCACAATCCAGTCATGAGCATAAGAACCCAGCACACTCAACCGTAGGCTTTTTGTATCAGCTAAACTCCACTCAGCTGTGCGAGGAAACCCGGAACATTCCGGGCGTCAACACAGTAGTTTTTGATCTCGCCGGTAAAAGTCTATAGGCACATGGTCCATGCTACCAATCTAGCTCCACTCTGAAAAGTTGGCAGGGACCCAGGCTGCTTCCAGTGCCCCTTCTACCATCCTGAAGGCATGGCCTTGGTCCTACAGCTTTCAACCCAAATTGAAGGCACCTGCCTTCCAGGCAGCAGGGAAGGTGGGGGGAGAAGAGGGGCGATGGGTGCATCGCCTTTTCACAAGGGTTGCTGCAAGCTATCACAACACATCCCTTTACAGCCTGGGAGTCCGAGCCTAGTCGAGTGGGATGCTAGAAAATGTGATTTTTGTGGGTAGCTGTGAGCCCAGCTCAAAAGTTCTGTTGCAACTCAAGAAGGGAAGGGTGGATACCTGCCTTTGGTTTTTCACTCCTAAATTCACTCTCTGGGCCCTGCATCTACTTCCCCAGATCCTAGACACCCCCAGTGAGTCCTTTGCTCAGTACCCTGCTTACCAACTGTGCCACCCTTGTCCCTTCCTGGAGAGGCCATAGGGATGTGGGCAGGGCCCGTGCTGGACTGGGAGCAGGCATCTGAGTTCTCATTCTGACTTGGCGAGTTCATCACTCACACCATCACATGCACCTAATTACCCTCTCTCCTGGCAGGAGACAGAGTGTATTTCAGGTCTACAGAAGAAGATGAAAATTACAGGGAAGACATCCCCCAATGTACCTTGTGCATAGACCCAAAGAGGTGTATATCCTCTTTTGGAGGGTCAAGAAAGCTTTAGTAATAGCAGATACTGGAAACACCTAAATACCCATTCCCTGGGAACTGGGTGAGCACGTACTCCCTCCGTGTGATAGAACATTCTGCAACTGTTAAGAAGAATGAGACCACTTGATGTGCATCTGTGTGTGCTTATACGGAACAACATCCAAAAGATATCAGGTACGAAGGAGAAGGGACGGGCAGTGTGTGTGGCATGAAACCACTGGTGTGAAATCATGGGTACTCAGCTCTGTTCACTCACACATCCATGTGCGGAACTCCTCCAGAAGGCTGTGCAGGAAACTGTCTCTAAAGAGAGAAACTAGGGACTGGGCAGACAGAGACACTTACCTTCTGCTACGAGTTTTTTGCATTTAATCCCGGGAGCACCTGCAGTAAGAGATAAGAAAGGAAAAGGAAGCATTTAGTGATAATTCTGGGATCATTTTTTCATCTTGGACCCAGAGAGTTTTCTTCTGCAGACTCTGAGCATCCCTTTAAAAGGTGAGACACCTGGTAGATAGCCTGAGGGAGGCAGCTGACAGTTCCTTGTGCAGAGTGGGGAGGATTGGTCAGGAAGCCTGCAGTGTGAGGGGCGGGGAGGCTCCCTTAAACTGACCTAGTTCATAGGTCCATATAACCCAGGGAAAGAACTGGTTTGGGGGGACATCAGATCAGGAGACTCCCCCACGGTCAGAACACAATCCAGCCCGTCTTCTCTTCGAACGTGATCTTGATTCCTTCCTCCAACCAGACAGGACCCTCAGACCCCAGCGATGTGGCTACCAGCAGCTCCAGGCTCACAGCCAAAAGCCCAGCTACCTAGAAGAAGGGGATCACTTTTTCCTACACCCTGCTGGACGACGTCCAGGCATGGTGGGCTGCCAAGAGTCACTGGCCTAACGGGAGTCATGTGACCACTTCTGCACCAATCAGTGCTCAAAGGAGTAGATCCCCCCTTCAGTACCAGCTCAACTGTCACCTCCTCCAAGAAGCCTTCCCAGATCCTCCTCATTAAACTCTCATTGCACTGAGGATCTCTGCCCTGCACCGCTTGTCTGAGCTCGACTTGTGCACATATTTGTGCAATTATTTGACTGGCATTTGTCTCCTCCACGAAGTAGAAGCTCCATGAGGGTGAGTACCACTGTGGTATCCGTGGCACTTGGCACTCAAGCCAGCACATAGTGACAGGGAGTAGAAAGAGTGGGTTCAGAGCATATATATAATGAGGACAAATATAATGGTGTGGCTGCTTTCGGGCCTGGCCATATTTCCTTGCTATCTGGAGAAAATGAGACAGTTCTCTGAGAGCTTGTTGACAACATCCCCTCTCCAACAGATAGCTTGATCCTGGTACCTAGTCACTTATCCAGCAAAAACGGGTTGAACGCCCCTACATCCCGATACTGTTCTGGGTGTTGGGATACATGGAGAGAAACCTCCTTTCTGGCAAGGGAGACTGATGAGAGACAAAACAAAAACATCTGCACTTCTGAAATGGGTGGTCAGGAAAAGCTTCATGAAAAAGTGACATTTAAGCAAAACCTGGGAGGATATGAGGGAGGGAACCATATGGCCATCAGGGGAGAAACATTCTGGGTGGAAAAAACTAGCCAGTGCAAAAGTCCTGGGAAAGAAGCACATCTAGAGGAACAACAAGGAGCCAGTGTGCCTGCAGTGGGTGAGAGTGAGAAGTCCAGGGAGGAAACAGCGACTACATCACTACAGACACTGGGAGGCCATTGTAAGAACCCTGACTTTCATTCTGAGTAAGTCAAAGTTTCTGAGCAAAGGATCAACATGATGTAAATTGTATTTTCACAGGAATCCCCAGGATTCTTTAGGGGGCAAGGACCGAAGCAAGGATATTAGGTAGGAAGTTACTGCATAAGCCAAATGAGACATAATAATGGCTCAGTCACCACATGGTGGTGATGGTCAATGTTTTCAGGGTTGGGTATATTTTGAAGTTAGAGTCAAAAAGATTTACACATGGAGTGGATGTTGGTTGTCAGAGAAATGGAGGATTCAGGAATAACTCCAAGGATTTTTAGCAGAAGAACTCAAAAAAAGGGGGGGGGGGGGGGGGGGAGTTGCCATTAACTAAAATAAGCAAGAATACAGGAGGAACAGATTTGGTGGGGGACAGGACGGTGGCAGGGGATTATGAGGACTTTGGTTTGGGTCAAACCATGCTTGTAATACCTCTTTGACATCCAAGAGAAAAGATCAATGTCAATATACAGGTAGATAGAGGTATCTGGGGTTCATAGGCAATCCCATTTGTGAATCACCAGGTTTAATCCTACACTTGATCTTAGCCAAAAGGCCAAGAAGCGATCACTGGGTTTAATCCTATGAAAATGCAGATATTTGGCTATTTTGACCTACAAAATGGTGATTTTTTTGTGTGTGTGTGGTTCAGCCTAGAGAGGTTATTAAAATCGTAGCATTGGGTCAGATCACCAGGGGTTGGGTGTAGGTAAAGAAAGGACAAGGTCCATTGATCAAGCCCTGGCATTCTCCGTTGTTAATGGGCCGGGATAGTGAGGAGAGCCAGGAGAAAACACTCAGAAGGACGAGGGACAGCAGAGGTGAGGGTGGGTGTGTGCAGGGGCAACAGGAAAACTAGGGTAATATGGCACCCTGGAAGCCAAGGGAAGAAAGTATTTCAGGAAGAAAAGGGTGACCAGCCGAGCCAAATGCTTTTGAGAATTCGAGGGGAAGGAGAACTGAGAATTGACCACTGCATTTGGCTTTGGTCCTTGGGGACCCTGACAAGGGTTATCAGGATGGATTCAAGACAGAATGGAAGAAAAAGAACTGGAGACTGCTGTTTCCAGAATCTACCTCTTTCTTAATACCCCAAAGGGCTGCCATATTTGAAGATAGGCAAAGGACTGAGAATAGAATCTTTGTAATCATACTACATAGCATAAAATTCAGATAATTGACTTCTAATTCCACCTCACTAGCAATTAGTGAATCCCTTAGCTAAGAAAATTATTTGTATGTGCATAGCCCACCCAGATCCTTCTTCTCTTCATCCGGGACCCACTGAAACTTGACCCAGCCTGGTCTGTTCCCACACCAGTCTGAGAAGGTCGCTTCCATGTGTCAAAAAGTTTAATATTAATTACAAAGATTTATCAGTCTCAGTGTGCAATTGTTCAAAGTTCCAATTTTAAGCTGAAATCTTACCCTTTCTATTTATATTTACATATCAAGAGGGTTGCTCTTCGTTAAGCTTGCAAAACATCTATTATCTGGAAAGTCTGCTCTGTCTGACCCCACAGCTCCCTCTGGGAGTTTATTAATGACACCAAAGCATGAACCCAGGCCTTGAGACATCAAGCACCATGCCCTTTCCACTATGAGGCCCTGGCTTTTGAGCCATTCTCTGAGATCTTGAGGGAGGTCGCATGGGCAATGTAATTGATCCTTTCTTCCATAGTTGAATCTGCCTCTCCCCAGAGACTTCAGATAAATCATGACAGCTAGAAGGTCAAATTGGAATTTTTACAACCACAAGAAATGATAATTATTTAGAACCTCTCATCTGATAAGAACCAAGGATTCAATCACCCCAGACAGATGTGTCCATGAGAATCTGTTAGATCCCAAGATCTAATGATTGTCCCCCTCCCACACTGACCATTTGGGCTGATGAAGTTCTTCTTGTTAGCACATGGACTGTCCAGGCTGATAAAGAACACGCCACTCAGGCTGTTTATTTGCTTCAGTTTTTTTTTTTAAAGGTCATTGTTTAAAAGGTAGCCCGCTATGGGGAAAGAATGCATGAGAATTCTGTTGAATTTTTTAAACCTGTGACATTTAGGCATTAAATGATATTTGAAGGCTCTCTCTTTCTACTTCTGTCTGTATCTTGGCTCATTTCTCTCTCTCTCTCTCTCTCTCTCCCTCTTTCTCTGCCTCCCCCAGATACTTTATAGGGGAAAAAAAAGAGTATTTAAATAATATATGAATGCTTTATTATATAAGATATTAAACTTTTAAATTATACAATAACACTGAGATTTTTTTTTTTTAAATTACCCTTGTAGCTGTCGTTGAAGGGCGTGTTGCCCTGTGGTCCAGGTGGAGGGACGGTTCGAACTCACAATAAATGTACAGAGATTCAGTGGTTTGCCTCCCCTATGACTTGCTAGGGATTTCTCTCTGGCTTTGAACTCTGCTCCATTCCTCCTTGAGTACAGACTTTCTTCCTTACTCCCATCCCCGGTGGCAAGCTAGGACCAGAGAAGATGGAAAGACAGCTTTCCCCAGTCGCTGAGACTTTTGATAGCAATGACATGGTAGTTAAGACCGACTGTGGCTTCCAGAATGAACCCAAGGTGGGCTGGAAGTCTCTGTTGTTTGCTGAAAGACCAGTGACCCCTAGCAAAGATGTTGATGTTACGGTGAGACCCTAAGGCTCTGAGTGGGGTCTCTACCTTGCGTAGAACGTCATACTAATTCTGCTGCACCAGGCTTTGGGGCACCTTGCACCCAGCCCATTACTCTTTTACAAAGTCACCTAGATGCTCTGCAGGGCCCAATCACATACCAGGCTGGTGCTCCCCAGAGGTCATCAGCATGGATGGTAGCAAAGGCAACCTTACATGGATAACATGAAGGTACCCACCACTGACCATTCACCCACCCCAGAACACACACCATCATCCCCTTCACAGCCATAAATTACAGCTGCTAGGAAACTAAGCAGGCTGACTTGTTGAATAGAATTGCTTAGTATTAACCACGTGGGCGCCCATAGTGCACCTGCCAACATGAACAGCTATGCCTTGGTCTCCATCACCATCAACACCATCATCAATGGTGTTCCCTGAGCACTTACTCTAGACCAGGCACATAGAGCTCAGTGTTTACGTGCATCATCTCAATGAAGCTTCATGACCAACACAAGTGCTGGTTATCATTATAATTATCTTCATTTCACAGAGAAGGACACGGAAGCTCATGAAGTAAGTTATTCAAGTTCATCTACCCAGAGGCAACAAAGAGAGGATCTGAGCCCATGTTTCCTTGGCCCCCAAACTCCATTTCTATCATTACTGGGTTTTATTTCCTTCAAAGTCAGGAGTAGCAGCAAATTCTTCAATCTTACCAAGGAGGTTGGTAGTGCTCCCTTCATGGGATAGCACAGTATACCCACGTACCTTCTGGTCTGAGCAGAATACAGACAGGTTTTGACAATTCTCTCCCCCAGGTGAAGTGCCGTGGAAAGAGCTCAGACAAGGCTATATTTCCTAGCTCCTCTGATTCTGGCAAAGGGCCCTTAGTTTAGGCTCACCTATACCCTCCTTATCCTCCACATTCATATCTGTGAACTAAACATAATACCTATAAGTGACAGAAACAGAAGCCAATTCCTTATTCAGCACAGTGCTTGGCAAAGAGTTGTTCCATAACTATAGGTTAAATGAATGAATGGGTATCTTGGGTGCAGAGGAAGGGTGTCAGGAGCAAACTGGGGTGTCTCAGAGCATCAGAGAGAAACTGGGA
>ML107381.1:113763-125195 GCA_003697995.1 Taxidea taxus jeffersonii | reverse complement strand
CTCCATCCCAGTGCCATTCCCCACACCTTGGTCCCTGAATATGAACAAATATGGAAGCAACTTACTGTAAACTGGATTTGACAGCCACCCATGATGTAGTCCAAGAAAGAATGCATCTTGTGGATCTGCATGGGAGGATGAAAGGAAACTGTTTTAGTAACAGCACGATCTATTTCCTTACCGAGCAGAAGCTTAATCTTTGGGGTTAGGCTACTAACCTAGAAGAAAGAGCAGAAAGGGATCTGTGAGGAAAAGAGGGGTCCATTGATTTTGGTATTTTAAAGGAGAGAAAAAGCAATGGTTAATTCAGATGACCCTGTGAGGGCTGCAGCTACCTGTGCCCCCTGCTCCCCTCTCTTGGGTTATGGGAGCCTCCGGTGAGATACTACACTTGGCTTCAGTTTTGGTCCCCTGGTCCCCATGTCTAAGTCCCAGTCTTGGTAACATTCTTAATACCAAAAGTAATCTAGATTAGTGGCTGCAAGATTGGCAATGACCTGAGAAGGCCTTTATGGACAGTTTCCCATTCGTTAGACTCCTGCCATGCCATGAACAATGAACTTATGAGCACTAACTCTAAGCCAGGGACTTAACATCCATAATTTCATTTAATTCTTAGAACCACCCTACGAAAATGGTATTATCATTATGACTGTGCCATTTTGTGGAGGAGGGAGCTGAGGCTGAGATCACCTACCCAGTCGATGGTGAAGGTGGGACTCTAATGATGGCCGTCTGGACTGCGTAGTCCATCTTTTGGACCTCTGTGCTAGTAGTCAGTATGGTCCCTGCTTTCTGCCCAGCCACAGTCATCTGTGTTCTCGTGTGCCTTACTGATTTCTGGTCTTCGTTTCTGCTTCCTTATGATTCTGCTGCTTGACTCTGGGGGATGTTCATCCACTTATTTATTGAACAAGGATTTACTCACCCCTTTCCCCCCATGCACTAGATGCTAGGGATACGGTGATGAGAAAATCAGACATGGTCCCTGTAGTCCTGGAGCTTGCAGACTGGCCCCTTGTACCTGGGCAGGAAGTACCTGTGATTTTTGACCCTCAATTCTCAGATTCCATCTGATGTTCTGGGCAGCTTCTGAGACTGAGCCATGAAATCCCATGTTGGTGTCTCTAGGTACCACCTCCAGGTGGCACACATCTCTTGGCAGACTTTTCTCAGGCCTGATGTTTACTTGACCCCTGGAAAAGTGCCGGTTCCTGCCTTTTTTTATTTTTTTATTTTTAGGGAGAGAGAGTATGCAAGTGAGAGTGAGAGCATGAGCAGGTGGGGAGGGTCAGAGGGAGATGGAGAAATAGGCATACTGATCAGGGACCCCAATGTGGGGCTCAGTCCCAGCACCCCAGGATCATGGCCTGAGCTGAAGGCAGATGCTTAACTGACTGAGCCACCCAGACACCCCATGCTCCTGGCTTCCTTATGACAATGCTTTGCTTGATGATTGGGACACCCTACTATTGTCTGTATATCAAGGAAATAAGAACTTGGGAATGAGTTGAAATACCATAGCCCCTGAGCACTAAACTATAAGATGAATCCATGAAGGATCAAAACAGACTTGCACACAGCCACCTAAAGGAGATAGACAACCACTGAAGTGGTTCATCTAGATCTTTTTTCCTGCTTCCCTGGGCACAAGGATGTTTTGAATGTGCTTGGGATTTGATCTGTAAGGTAAGATGACCAGAAACAACTGGCTTTGGGAGAAGAGTTTATTTATTTATTTATTTTTAATATGGAATATCTTTTCCTTTAAGATTTTATCTATTTATTTGTCAGAGAGAGAGAGTGAGCACAAGCAGGGAGAGCAGCAGGCAGAGGGAGAAGCAGGCTCCCTGTGGAGCAAGGAGTCTGATCCAGGGCTCCATCCCCGCTTGAGCCGAAGGCAGACACTTAACTGACTGAGCCACCTAGGTGTTGCTGGAAGAAGAGTTTATTACTCACAGCTCCCCAGAGGATAGGAGGTATGTCATGCCACCCAAGGATCACATAGGGAAGCACCAGTGTCAGTCAGAAGGCAGAAAAATCGAAAGGCAAGTGTTGGCTGAAGTCTTTATTGTGCTGGGGGGGGGCGGTAAGGAATGAGTGGGGCAGGGTAAGCAGTTAAACTGGTTTAGGATTGGAGAGTCTGAATAATTTTGGTGGCTCTGGTCTATAGAGGTGGTATCTAATTATCTGAAGCCTGGACCAAGGTTCTATAGAGCCATAGGAATATTTGCTCCATCTGTGAGGTGATTGGGGGTCAGGTTCTGGATTAGTTGGTCTGCATGTCAAAGGTAGGCTCACAGCAAGCTCACAAATTGTTTTCTATCTCCAGGAATTAGCTAACCCTGGGAGGCGCAGACCCTACACCCGTCCACAAGCCTCCAAGATGTTAAAGCATCAAAAACTGTAGAAAATAGAAGTCACAATTGATAAAATGATCCCGATGGCCAATTCCAATACACTGTTCCCTAGTCCCACTGACTGGTTCAAGAGGTGGTCACATCAGTCTTTTCTTTCCTCCTGCTCTTGCTATGAGAGGATGTGCAGCACCTGGCAGGACAGAAGGAACCTGACATACACAGAGAGAAGCTAGATAGCATTTAAGTCTTGTATGGTGGAGTCAGACAGGCATAGGTTAAAATCTCAGCTCTTAAACTTACCATGTGTGTGACTAGTTACATGGTCTCAGTTGACAGCAGAAAACTCAGGGTTCGGATACAAGTTAGACAGAATTCATCATCGTTACTCTCACATAGTAAATACTCAGCCGGGGCCAGAGTTATTCTCAAATGTGATTTCAGAGGTTTGATTATTAGCATGTAGGATTTTCCGTGAAGCTAGAGCCCTTCTGGGAGGAGTTTACAGGCTCCTGTGATGCTTTACCACAGCTTTGTGTTCATGGACCCTTGCATCATGGATGTGGTGTCACATAGAAAACACTGAACACTGTGATGAACATAAGGCAGGGGCTCTGGAAATGCTGGCTTACCCTTCTGGGGGATCTCCCTCTGATGCTGTTCTGGACAGAGAAGAGCCTGACATGTGACCAGGACTCCCCATCTTTGGGAGTATGACTGTCTTTGTGGAAGGGGTGCTGGTATCGGGCCACCACTTCTCCAAGACCACACATGCCTACATTTCTCATTGTACATCCATTAATACATTGACTTTCTGATTTTTATTTTAAAAACACACCTCCTTGACATTCTTTCCTGCTGACCATACAGCCTGAGCTCTTCCTCCCAGACAGCCCTAGCTTCACAGTTCTTGAGAGGAACTACATACATACCTTGCACTGATTCAAAATCACAATGCCTGAGTTCTTATAATTCTTCTTCTTGGCTTTGTACTTGGGGTTGATGCACTCCCATTGCACCTGCAACAAGAGAGCCTGCTCAGGAAGAAGAGGAGTCATTCGATGAGGCCAAGCCCCCAGGAGCTGCAGCAGATGGGTCTGAAGGCTAACAAATGGTCTCTGTGTGAGAACGCTTGCATCGTGAGGGATGGTTCAGAGGTATGGGTGAGTGAGACTGATATTGGATGGCCTGGTTTGAATCTCGGTCCCATAAATTTCCAGCCAGGCAACCCTTAGCAAATTACTTGATTCCTCTATGCCTTGGATATCTCCTTTGTAAAATGGAGCTGATAATTGTATCTCTCAGGATTATTGTGAAGCCTTAATAATTAAGCCATGTAATACATTTAAAACAGTGCCTGGCACTTGTGAATGCTTTCTATTAATAGGATTGAATCGAGCAACAGAGGGAAGGACACATCTATAGACACATTCCTAATACAAGGGTTGAGTCTTAGTGTCTAGGAATTGGCTTATAATGTCAGAACACTGAGAGACATTGAATGCTGCCTACAGAAAGTTAGTGGGAATAATGATGAGTTTGCATGGAACCTCACTGAGAACTAAAATAATGGAGTGATACATAACACAATGGTGACATAATAGATCTCCAAAGGGGATAGTATCAGAGCTGTAGGAGTGGCTGGGAACTGAGGAGGTAGCTGGGAAGTAAGGGAGTGTCTAGGGGAAGAGATATCAATCTTTCTGTCCTACAAGACTTCATGCGACAAAATCAACTGCAAGTCAAACGTCCAAGAGTCACTGAATGCTCCTGCCCACAATTCTATGGGAGCCAGATCCCTGGATTTCCACTCAGGAGTCAAATTTTCACTCTCTCTGACAATTAGGCATATCTGAAAATAAAGCAATTTCTGAGGCAGATGTGAATGGTGTAGACTGATACAGTTTTGACCTCCACTGATCCATTTCTCTCAGTGTTCATGCATTTGTGTAGGTCCCTCCCACAATGACAGTGAGCTTAGTCACGTGACTTATTTTGGCCAATGGGACATTAGCAAAAGTGAAGTGCGCATGGGACTAAAAATGCCTGATCCAGTGCATTGGGGTTTGCCTTCTTCCTGCTACTGGTGTGTTATTACCACCATGTAGAAAAGCTTAGGCTGATCTGGAAAACAAAAGCATACACAGAAGAATGTTCTAGCAACTGCCCCAGTTGCCAAGGCACAAATCATGAGTGAGTTCATTTGGCATCACGTAGAGAATAGAGAGGAGCTGCCCCAGGTGAACTCAGCCTAAATTGCCAACCCAGGGAACTGTGAATAATGATTGTTGTTTTCAGCCAGGAACGTTTGAGGTAATTTGTTCCTCAGCAACAGATAACTGAGAACAGTAGTTTCTCAATACTGGGGAAGTTCCAGTAGGGGCTGGACAACCACATAAGGTTTGGGAAGAAAGGAATCCTGTACTGGCCAAAGGTCCTCTAAAACTCTTTCTATATGAGGAAGGAATGAAAAAGAGGAAGGAAGGAAGTTAGGAAGGGAGAGAGGGAGGAAAGGAAGGAGGGAAGGATGATGGGAGGAGAGGAGAGGAAGAAGAGTCAAATTGAATCTGAAATCAAAACATCTCAAACCCTGTTGTTTGTTTGTTTGTTTTTAAAGGTCTCATCTTTTCATCATGATCACGGTTGTCTTTCTTCCCTCTCTTATGTTCTCTACTCATTTGCTCTTCCCATTTGCTCTCCAAGCTTTCATAGTGTTTGATAAATAAGAATTCCAGCTTGTCTCAAAGTAGATCTAGTATTTTCAGACAAAGCACCCCAAGTTCCTCTCAAACCCATCAAAACTGAAATTGCCTTTCCCCCAAATCTTCCTCTAATGTCACAGTATGAACAAGTAGTGTAGGGATTTCCCTTACAATTGTAAAGAAAAGATCGAAAAATTAGCCTGTGATGATTCCTTTGTCATTTTCAATAATTTCTATCAACCTCAATTTCTTTAGTCAAGAAGGACATAACAGATGAAACTTTGAATGAGTTAGATCTCAAGTTATCTTAAGAATTATAATGATAATCCATGGAAAGTCTACTCATTTCCATCTCAGGCTAAGGCAGACCTGTAGTGGAGGATGGGTTGGTGTAGCCAGTCAAGGGCTCCAAGGAAGCTGAATCAGAACCTGCAGGTACTTGGGGCTTTTATGGCTGCTGGCAGGAAGGGGATGCTGATGAACCAAGTCTAAGTATTTTGTATCTGTCTTGGGATAAAGTTTTCATATTATTATAGGCTATTTGCTTTACATCTACAATCCCTTTTAACTCTCCCACAACTCCCTCTTAGAGAAGAAAGATGAGGCTCAGGTCTTACGGTGGCAACTGGTGGAGCTGGGATTCATCACATCAGTCTCACTCCAAAGCCTGGCCTATGAACATAGTGCTTCCTCTAGAAGGGTCTTGGAGGGGGTCTCCTATTTGTTCTTGCAAGTTTCCTTTTTGGCCACCTCAGACTAAGGGTGTTCATGAAGGGCTTCTGAGAATTAACCCAAGTTAATCAAGAATTTACCCTACAGAACTATGACTCTCACAGGAAGGAGCTTAAAAGAGGATGGCTTTTCTTTTCATCTGTTTCTTCTTACTGAGGTTCCTCAGTTCCAGCCTCTATCCTCTCTCCCTATCCTCCATTCTCTTGACATTAACTACCTGTTTGTTGATGGCTCCAAAATGCATCCACAGGTAGGCCTCCCCTCCAGTTTTCCAAATCCCATTCTTGAACTTCCCTCACAAAGTGGACCTCCCTGAAACAAGACTTCCTTATGCAGAAATGGCACCAATGTTTACTCATCTACCCCCCTCACATACAAACCCTCAACACATCTTGTAGCTCCTGTCTCTAAAACCCATCTTAAATCACTCTATTCCTCTCCACCTCCACCATCACCTTTTGAGCCTAAATCATTATCAACTCTTGTCTTGCCTTCAGTAGTAGCCTCCTGACAGATCTGCTTCACTGTCTTCTCTCTCTATAATGAATTATCTATACAGTGGCTAGAGTCATTTTTAAAAGTTAAAACCAGTCATGTCAGGGCACCTGGGTGGCTTAGTGGGTTAAAGCTTCTGCCTTTGGCTCAGGTCATGATCTCAGGGTCCTGGGATTGAGCCCCTGCTCCTCTGCTCAGCAGGGAGCCTGCTTCCCTTCCTCTCTCTCTCTGCCTGCCTCTCTGCCTGCTTGTGATCTCTGTCTGTCAAATAAATAAATAAAATCTTAAAAAAAAACCAGTCATGTCATTCTCTAGCTTGGACCTCTCTGCACCACTGTCCAATAGAGCTTTCTGCAATGATAGAAATATTCTACATCTGTACCAACCAAATTGAAGCCACAAGCCACATGAGGTTATGGAGCACTTGGAGTGTGACTAGTGTGGGTGAGGAACTGAAATTGAAACTTAATTTTAATTAATTAAAAGTAAGAATAAAACACTCACATGTAGCTATTGGCTCCTGTCCTGGTGAGCACAAAGCTGTATAGCTCTTACCACATTTAGAAGAAAATCCAAATTCCTTTCTCTGAGCTATTAGAATGTGCTTTTCCGGGACGCCTGGGTGGCTCAGTTGGTTAAGCGGCTGCCTTCGGCTCAGGTCATGATCCCAGCGTCCTGGGATCGAGTCCCACATCGGGCTCCTTGCTCGGCAGGGAGCCTGCTTCTCCCTCTGCCTCTGCCTGCCACTCTGTCTGCCTGTGCTCCCTCTCTCTCTCTCTCTAACTAATAAATAAATAAAATCTTAAAAAAAAAATTAAAAAAAAATTTAGAATGTGCTTTTCCTGGCCCCTGCTTCTGTCTTTGACCACATCTCATCCACCCTCTCTGCTCCAGATAGACCAGTCTCTTCCACATCCTTAATCACACCAAGTCCTTTCCTCAATCAGGACTTGGTAATGCTATTCCCTCAGCCTGCATGCTTTTCCCTTGCTTGTTACATGGCTGGCTTCTTTTCATCTTTAAGGGACTTCAACTTAAATGCTGCCTTTTCATATTATCCTTCCAGTACCACACCTTTATACTACATACACTTGTTCAGTTTTTTACAGCATTTGTCACAAACTACAATTACATTTTTATTTTTTGTTTATTTGATTCATGTTTATATTTTACTGTGATGTGCAGTCATGCCACATGTAGAGCTTGGCACTTAGTATGTGTTCTGTAATAAGTACTAGTGGAATCATACATAAGAGAATATTTCCTACAGTGCAAATGTGCCCAGATGGGGCTAAATGATTGAACTAAATAAAATCTTTCTGGTATCTCGGTGATAAAGAAAAGTATATGGCATGATTAATTTCCTCAGTGGGACTTGAAGATTCATTTTTGCTTGTTTAGAAGCATTAGACTTTGGTTTCTTCAAGCATTATATATGCTATAATTTTACTTGTTCTACCTTCTTAGGAACCTAAAGATGAAATGTTTCCTACATTTATTGATTTGGCTGTTTTTACTTGTAGAAGAGAATAGACACAACTTTGTGAAACTTTTTAGAACTCTAATACATGGTATTGATAACTCATTGATTTATTAGTTCAGTTGGGCCTGGCTCAACAGAGCAACAACTTCTCTGGTAATCTTGTTATCCTGGGTGTGACTTCATTTATAATTTAGTGTTGGTTTTTTCTTTTCTTTTCTTTTCTTTTTTTTAAAGATTTTATTTATTTATTTGAGAGAGAGAGCAGAAGAGAGTGGCAGGGAATCTGACTCAGGGCTTGATCTCAGGACCACATGTAATGTGGTCAAATTCCTGAGATCATGACCCGAATGGAAGGCAGACACTTAACTGACAGAGATACCCAGCCCCTCAATTTAGTGCTGGTTTTGACTGTGGCCCTGAACCTTTGCATGCCTGCTGGTGGCAAAGGTCTTCATGTTTAACAAGTTGCTTGCAATCCTGGATATTTAACAGAGCATATACAACAGGTTTTGCGGGAGCTATGTGGAAAGTTGCCCTTGATTTCCTAGACCAAATGTAAGTACTTGACAAATGGTCTGGTTCAGATTAAGCTTCCAGTTCTAAAGAATGCTAAGTCATTCCCATCCAGTCTAGGCATATCTTGACCTTATATCTGAAAGAAAAGAAATGGAAAATGAATTGTTGAATTCTCTGTAATCAGCACTTCTGGCCAGGCCAGAAGTATAGGATCTTTTCCTCTAAGGGAAAGAACTTTCCAAAGCCACTGAACACTCAGCTGTCACTCTTTTCTGTTCCATGGGGACAGTGGGCCCCAGAGTAAGAAGGTCAGGTATTTTGGTTTTGAGATTCCCTGAGGCAAGGAGTTAAGTGTAAGTAGTTCATTTGGGAAGTAATATCAGGAAGCACCAATTAAGGAGTGGGGAATTGAGAATCAGAGACTGCCAAAGAAGTGCGCAGTCAGTTACCACTGTGGGCAACCAGGGCCGATTCCTGTTGGGGAACTCTAGGAAACTGCATAGAACACACAGTCAAGAGTTCTGTCCCCTGTGGGGCAAGACATCTGGGGTATTTACACTCTATCCCCCCCCATTAGTTATGTGTTGAGGGCTGCTCCCCGGAAGGAGCTACACCTTTCCTCATACTTCACCTGGCTGTGGGAAGAGGCAGAATAGGGCCTCCAGTTACCAGAGAAAGCCCACAGGCAAAGAGATACAAGTTTCATGGCTAGAAATTGGGCAGATGAACAACGAACAGGTAAGAACAGCAGTTACCTGGTTAGGGTCCAGGGGACAACAAATGACTGATCAATTTATAGATACATGAATGTATGTGTGCCTGAGAGAAATGAAGAAGACGTTTAGGTTGCTGTGTGGTGTGATGAAATCTTTATATGCCTCTGTTATGTGCTAGGGTTTGGGTCCACATCTCAGTATCCAGTGTGTGAATGAAATGGTGGAGCCAAAAGAAAATCCTGTGGCTTTAATGAATATCTGGAGGAATCTGATAATTTTTCCAAAGCAGTAAATATGTAATTAATGTCACCAAGTCATGTAAAGAATAATATTACCATAAACAGATATTTGGGAAGCTCTAACTACATGCTAGGCACTCCTCTCAGTGCATACCATGAATTATCCCATTTAATCTTCACAAAGTCCTATTAGGTAGGTATACTGATCACTTTCATTTTTAAGTGAGAAAACTGAGGCACAGAGAGGTCAAGTCACTTGTCCAAGGCTACACAGCTAAAGGAAATCAGAAATATTCTCATCTGACCTCTCTGTTTTACTGATGAAGAAACCATACCACACTGGGGCAGTGTCATCTCCAAGTTCACACTAGTTGCTTTGGTTGGGTTAGTAATAGAATATAGGTACTCAAATCCCATCATGCATCTGACTTGTCACATTTAATCAAATATTGATATCTCTTCTCTAGGTATTCCATGTGTAGTGGGTATTAAGGATGCATCAAGAGAGAAGTGTCAAAAATAAAAAAAGAGAGAAGTGTCTGGGGGAATTTACCCACCTACCTGAGATTTACCACCTACCTGTTTCCCTTCCATTGCTCCTCTCATCTCCTTGAATGTCGAGGTGAATTCTCCAATGAAGTCATGTTTGCCATTGGAGTCCCAGTCCCATACTATGCACTGCAAGAGGAGAGGAAGTATCTCTTAAAAAAAAATCAAGAATGAATCCACAGTAGCTGAAGGCAGTGTGAGGAAGACCTGATGAGAGATGTCTGGTCTGGAACAAAAGCCCAACACTCCAGAACTGTGGCATGTGGGATATATTATGCCTTTGGTTTCTATAGTTGCTATTTTTTTAAATTAAGTTTTTTTTAATTTAGAGAATACTTTATTAGTTTCTGTAATCAAACCCATGTAGATAAGACCTTACATATTTAATACAGTGTGTTACCCCTGTGCAAATGGAAAAAATTATGTTTAACATTTCTAGACCAATATGGCTGTTAATTTCTGTAAAATGCCAATCCAATACAGTACAACTGGGATACTTTTTCCAAAGTTGAAAGCACAGCTAAAGTTTCCAAAAATCCAAATTATTTATATATATGTATATGTATGTATATATACATATTTTTATTTATTTATTTATATAAAAAGACCAATAGTAGTATGTTATGCATCAATAGCAGCAACAGCTTTTCCAGGTTCTTCAGTCATCTGAACAAAATTATAGAGACATCCAGCACACTCCATTAATAAAAAAGAAAAAAAGGTAAAAAAACAAAACCCCAGAAAACAGCAAAGTTTTGTTACTGTTGTGGTACCTGGCACCATTTTTTAAATTAGCTTCTCAATCATCATCTGGAAAGAAAACATTCTAGAATAACATCATTAAAAACAGCTCTGATAAAGCATGGTCACTGCTATGTATCATAAAAGCAGGTACAAGGTATTTTACATTCACAGAGGTATGATACAGTACTGTCCTACATCTATAATACTAGAGGATACAATTAAAAAGGCATTATTTGAGACTTGATTCTACCTTCCCAGCAGAGGGCCCAAAGGATAGTATGACACAGCTCTGGTGAAGAAATGCACCTTCTTCAACAGGATTTCCTTCCATTAAGGGCACAGTTCTAGGTATTCACTGCTCTTGATGAACATCAGTAAAAAACAAATGAACAAACAAAACCCCGCTGGATTCATACGAAGATGACCGAGCGGAGGCAAGCCAAACTCAAACTAGTAATTCACCCAATCTGTCATGTCTGAAGGCATGACAATTCCGTGGAGAAAGGAGACACCAAGCAGCCCTTCAAAGCTCCGGGCCACAACCGAAACACAGCATCATTCCCAGCAGAGGCAGGAGCTGCACCCTGCCTGCCTGGACACGTCCAGGGATGTGGATGGCAGATTTCATCACCTGCTCACTCGTCCAGGAAGCAGGGGAGATCAGTGGCTGTACTCCTATTGTGTTCAAATCAGTAACAAAGTCACAAAACTAGCAAGCTGCCGTAATACAAAACAAGGCTCCTCTACCAGCACCCTCATATCAGGGAGATCATATGATAGTTGTCTTTCTCCAATTGACTTATTTCGCTAAGCATAATACCCTCTAGTTCCATCCACGTCATTGCAAATGGTAAGATTTCATTTCTTTTGATGGCTGCATAGTATTCCATTGTGTGTGT
>ML107381.1:75439-91581 GCA_003697995.1 Taxidea taxus jeffersonii | reverse complement strand
CTACCCAGTTTACTAATCTGTAAGGTAGGGATCATCCCCAAATCACTTTGCCTTTTTCTACCCAGTTTATTAATCTGTAAGGTAGGGATGGCAAGTCTTCTCTATTTGCTAGGTTTTTGCAAGAATTTATTTGACACTCATATATGACTTATTTTTCATTTACCATGGACTAGAGATTGTGTGGGCAATGGGTATAAAGAGATGAAAGATGTATCTCCTGCCCTCAAGATGCTGACAGTTTAGTGCAGGAGATGCACTTGCAAATAAATAGAATGGACATGGCAAAACTGGAGGTCTGTGCCAAAGTAGTCACCATGGACAGTCAGGAAGGCTTCCAAGAGCAAATAAAGAAAATAGCACCTGCTAAGTGGCATGTGCAAATATAAGAGCTCTTTAATTTATTTGTACAGAAGGATAAATGGCTAAAACTGGATTCTTTTCTGAGCATATAGTAAGGGCAGATAGAGCAGAAGAGCACTCTGGGTGCCTGCAGGGACAACTGGAGGACACGGAGCTACTTTCTCCTTCCTCTTGCTTACCCTGGAGCCTGCACGGGACTGGAATGTAATCTTCCCAGTTAAGTCTCTTGTCTCCTTCGTGTTACATGCTCCAGAGACACTGAAAGCATCTCAGAGCACTTCCCTGTAGGAACTTTGGCTATGCAATGAGGAATGCCCCAGGATATGATGATGGAGGTGTGGTGGTGAAAAAGGACAGATCTGGGAAGGCACAGGTGTGGGTCCTGACCTGGCCTTTGATGTTTACCAGCAATGAGACATTAAACAGATCATTCTACCTCTCTGGGACTCAGTCCTCTTCTGCAAAATGACTGACTTGCATTAAAGGAAACGTGATAAGAAAATGTTATGCCTAGGGATTTAGTATGCCTAAGAGAGCTTATTAAATTTCAGATTCCCAGGCCCTATCAGAGATTCTGATTCAGTTGTCTAGGGAGGGTCCCAAGAATCTGCTTTCGAAACAAGCATCTTGCCAGTTTGCCTGCATGTGGCCTCCGGACAATTTGAGAAGCAATAGATGGAAAATCTAGGCGTCTGGGACAACAGCAGCAGTAATTATATTTACATCCTGGCTTACACTGTCTTCTTCAATCCAGTAAGAAACCTGACCACAAACAGAAAACAACATTCAAGGGCCATCCTGACTCCTTAATGATCATGCAATGCAGCACTGCTCTAAGCAGGCAAGCAACCTATGTAACCTTCTCAAAGGTTACACATAAGAGTTGGACTAAGAGATTCCCGGAAGGGAAGGGCGATGTGATGTTGGTTTTATCTTGCAATTCACACATCTCTCCTTTCTGGACTGCAGCCAATCCCCGAGACATTCCACAACGAAGTATATCACTCTTTGAAGCTTTCATTGAAGATTTATGGCTTTGGGAGGCTTGGTTAGTTCAGATAAGCTTCAGAGGCTCCCAAATGCTTGTCCAAACCTCTTTAACTTCACACCTCACTACTCTTTAGGAAGATTGAAGCTCCTGTGGTTGTGTGGGCAGAGTGAAGAGGCAGGCTTTGACAGTGACTTTTGCCTCAAGCTTTCAACAAGAGCCCTCTATCTTCATGATCAAAGTCAGTCAGAATTGTTTCAACCTGTACCACTCTTTTGTACCAAATTCACAGGTATAAGATCTATCTGAGAAGCTGATATTCAATCAGGGGCCGATGGGTGTTGGACTCAGGAAACTTCCTTATGTGAATTGCAAATATGAACACAATCTCCACCCAGTGCACTGCACAGATGTTCAATAACATAAGTCAGTCTAGTAGGCTGTTGAGGTATGATGCATACTATCTTTAACATATAATGAAGTATGATTCTCCTTGAGGAGTTCTGAAATTAAAAGGACCTCTTCCACACTCTCCCGGCTCCCGGTCTCTCTCTTTTCTATATATTTACCTCCTCTATATTTCCTGAAACATATTGCAGATGAACCTGATACATTTGATAATAGGAGATTGAAAAAGTGACTACGGATTTTGCTTTTCCTATTTTATTTTATTTTTTGATTCATTATCTCACCTTTATTGAGTATCTACTCTGTCCAGAAATAAAATAGGTGCGATACACAGTAATACACATTATATCTTTGATGGTAAAGATAGATGAATTTTTACTCACATAAAGCTTAGAGTCTAAAACAGACATTAACCCCATATGGAAAAAGTGTAAAATTAAGGAGTAAGTTAGTTGGGTAACCGAATGAGTGAATGAAATAAACATGTGAATGGCATCTTTCATACAAGAATCTTGGAGCACTTTTCACAAATGGTAAGTAACAATGCCCTCTTAATGTTTTGGAGGATCTGTAGGAACTGATATAGAATTTAGATTCTAGATTAGGAATATAATCCATTTCATTTAGAATTTGCATTAGTTATATAACCTATAACTTCATAACTTTATAACCTCTGAGTTGTAAGACAGAAAGGCCATTCCAGGGTTCAGGAGTCTGAGACAGTGTATCCAAAATATGTGCCATGAAAAGAAATAGAAGACTACCTATATCTCATGTTGGAGAGAAACTAAGGAGAGAGGCACTTTGGAGGAAGGGGGAGATCTCAACATTTTGAATAAAGATTTATTTTTCACTGAGTCACAAAAACAAATGCTCTGCACAGTGCTTACTGGAAGGAGTACTGGACAGAGTCAGGAGCTTTGGGCTCTTGGTGTCAGAATAACTGTTACCTTTTTAGGCAGGAAACTTCATTTCTCAGGGGCTCAAGGCTACCATCTGGAGAAAGAAAGGATTAGACTCAATGGTCCTTAAGTTCCTATCCTCCAAATGATTGAAAAATTAAGTGATTTCTTTCTCCTTCACTAGTGTCATTCCCATCCATCAGCAGGGTCATACTTGATCAGCTCTGGGAAGAATGATTAGTATCATACTTTCTGTGTCATTGCATCCATTCTAGATAGTAATGACTCACCAAAGTTGGAAGGTAAATTCTAAAATCTTCCATTTGATTTTTACCTAATACAGATCTAACTCCAGCAGGTATTGATATTATCAAACTAAACTTTTAAAACTACAAAATCCTTATTTGACATTGGGGTATCCCCATGTTAAATTCCCTGCTGATTACATGACAGTTTGGATAGGATGTTATTTCACTGTTTTTATGAAGTCATTCTACCCCAGCATTTATCAAATGGCAGAATATTCTATAGAATTCCTTGGTTGGATTACTCCTCTGCAGGCAATGTAGAGAGATCACTCTGGCTGCCAAGGGGAGAATGAACAAAGGGGAGAAACATAAGTCCAATGTATTTAGTGTGAAATTGGGAAGATTATGAAGATAGTAAAGAAATGGCAACTACAGATCTCAATCTTTAAGTAGATGTTGGGTTTGAGGGAGAAGAAAAGGGGGAAAGAAAAAAATTAGAACTGTCCCCAAGCTTTTGGCTTGGGTATTTTGGTGTATGATTCACCAGGCAAGAATCATAGAAAGAAAAAGTTTGAGGGACAAGGGACAGTTTAGTATTTGGCCATGTTGAATCCCACATTTTTGACTTCTAATAAACACCATGATTCTCTGGACCTGTGGTAAGTAATCACCATTTCTTCCAGCAAAATGCCTGTGTCTGTTCCTAAATGAGCCATGGTGCTTGTGGTTTATTGATTGCTATAATTTGATGCCTACAGACAACCTCCTGCTGGGTCCCTGAGGAGGAAAAGGTGCTTGAAGACCAGAAAAGAACAGATGACTCCATTTATGTGGCTTAATGGGTCTGGAAACCACAAGCTGGCAATGGAGGACTGACTGGCAGCCAGGAGGAAGTCTTGGCATGGCCAGGAACCTGATTACTGTGTATTCCAAACATAAGTTCATTTACTTGCTATTCTTATTTAATTACTGCCAATGCAACCATCATAGGTGTTCAAGACTTGGAAGTTTTAAAACAAGGGAACAAAACAGATCCTAAAAGCATGCAGATATGAGCCACTCCTCATCAATCTCATGAAATGACCATCCGAAAACAGTTTTGCTGCTGACATGTCCCTACCAATTCTGGGTATTTAGATTGGATTTACTATCTATCCATAAGACAATATAAAACAAATGCAGGCATTCCAGCTGGATTCACAAAAATTGTTCTGGATTCTCTTGCCTCAACACTACCATTGATTTTGTCCTTGCTCTGTTCTGTTGTTTGTAATGTTTCTTTGACTTGGTTGGCTGTCTAGCTTATCCTTTGAATACAACCTTTGATGCTCAGGACTCTTGACTTTGTTGGGCAACCATCACATCTGACCCAGGTCTGGATCTTGGGTCTTCACCTAGGAATTAGCTTCTGATTGGAGCCTTGTGTGGACATATACCAGCCAAGTTTAGGTTAGTTCAATACTTATTTCTTGAAATCTCATCTTTTGTGTGTATGTATGTGTGAAAGGGTCTCTACATCACTTAGCTTTCCTACATAAACTTGGCCATTCATGGTCAATCTGTGCCTCACTGAGTTATGATGCTTACTTACATAGTGTGAAAAAAAGAGCTTGGAATTTCCTAAATTTTTAAAAAAATTTTTAAAATTTTAAAATTTTTTAAAATTTTTCCTAAATTTTTCTAAAATGAGAAAAACCAAGAGTTTGGACTATGTTGTTTGCCTAAAATTGCTGCTGGTGAAACTCTATTTGTTAAAGAGACTCATTTCTCCTCTTCTAAACAATAATTATTATAGAGAGATTTTCCTGAGAGATAGAAATTTGTTGTATGAGTTTGCCAGGAGGACACCCTATTCTTTTCATCCGCATGGAGCCAGGCACATATTTGCAAGATGGACAAGCAGAGAACTGAGATTTTGACAGTGGTAAGCAGGGCCACTGACCTATCTTATCAGCCTTATTACCCAAGTAATTGAACCTTTCTCCTCATTTCATTTCTATCACTAGACGGAGCAATAGCTATATTTGTCTCTGGGGAGATGAAACAGAACTTCTTTACCTGGAGGTACAAACCCATCCATTCACTGATGGGAATGGCCCTTCCAGTAACAGCTTCATCAATAACTACTTTGGGAGGCCAGAAAAAATAGTGGAAACTAATTAGAAATTCTTCTGGCCAATCTAGCATTCATTATATTTTCAAAGGTAGTTTTTTTTTTTAATTTATTTTTTTTTCAAAGGTAGTTTTTGATAAACAGACCCAAGTATCCAACTAAATTCCACATGAAGGCTATCATTTGAAAGAGCAGAAATAAAAATTTATGAGTTTATCAATCTACATGGCAGCAAAGTGTTTTAAAAGTTTATTTTTACAGAGAGCCAGTTGCATGGGAGGTTAATAGATGTAGTGAAAAATAAAAAAGAGCTGATTCTCAAATAAGTTTGGGTTACCCTGGGATAATAGAAGTTAAACATCCTTCTTCTATCAGGACACTGGCACATGCTGTACCCTCTAACCCAAATGTTTTTCTCTCCAACTTCTTCTAGACAACTCTGTTTAAATTTCAGGTGTCAGCTTAAATATTTGCTTCCTCAGGCATTCAAACTAGATCTAGCTTATTTTAAACTTTCTTCTGTCCCTGTACTTTTTCTTCACTGCACATTTGGGAGTACGTGTTTTTATGATTACCTGATTAATTTCTATCTTTGAATTATAAATTAGCTCCAGGGGTGGCAACCATTCCTGTTTTGTTTACTATTTTATTCCCAAGAGTGAACACAGAACTTTGCTTACTTTAGGTACTTAATAACTATTTGTTGAATGACTGTGTGGCAGAGCAGGTTAGCTACCCAGCCCAGTGTAGAGCTGTTGCTGGATGGGTTACATTTCCCAGCCAGTGACTGGTCACCAGCAAGGAAATGTGATATGTTTCACCTCTGGGCTGAAGGTTAAGTAGGGGTGTGCTTTCTCACTCTCTGTTCATTTTCACTGGCTGATAGAGGAGGACTTTAAGGTTTCAGAGGATGGTGAAGCCACAAGGTGGATGGAACCTGGATCTCTGAATCACTGTATGAAGCTGCCCATGGAATACCGATTGGTTTTCCTTGACTGAGAAATAAACTTCTGTCTTACTAAGTCAGTAAACTTTAGAAGTCAGGTTTTAAAGAATACATGTAAATAATACATGGTAAAGAATGAATAAAAGCTTAAAAAGCAATCCAGATGTGATCAGAAAAAAGCTGGATCTCTGGCCCATATTATCTAAGGATTTCCAACATTTAATGAAAAGGAGCTAGGAATTAATAGAAACCCTACTGTTGCCATATTTATGTTTGTTCAGATTGACTGTGTGGTAAAATGATCACAACCTACATTTCAGAGCATTGATCTGATTATTTTCCCCTCATCCACTGAAGAGCCCCTCCAGGACTATTACAAATGAACCCCCGGCTGGATGGACAATACCTGACTTTTAGAACCAAGATTCTCATGCTCAGAATGCGTAAAACTGCATCAGCATAACCCGTGTAAGAATGCTGTTTTACAAGATTTGTCTTTGCTTGAATGTATGATACCTTATCCTAATGTAATCCTTCCATTGAACCAACTTTGCTCCTGCCTTCCCTTTCTTTTCTCCTTTCACAAATATTATTTGTGGACTAACTGTGGGCCAGCTGCTGTGCTAGTTACTGGGGATAAAATGAGGAACAAGACAGTCATGGCTTCTGCCATCACAGAGCTTACAAACTAGCAGGTAAGACAGATAATTAATTGAACAGTTACAATGCAGCACGATACATGCTATCTTACAGAGTATACGGCTGTCTATGGAAACACTGCACAAGGCCACTATAGCAGACACTATCAGTGTGTTCCACCCATGTCACATTGGATCCCTTTACCATTCAGGGACACACCAACTCCTGAGATACTTTCTCTCCTAACACCAGCACTTATGTCTTTGTTAGAGGATTGTCGTCAAGCTGCCAGACTGGTTTTCCTAGTTGTGTAGTACTCAAAGTTCTCAGGGTAGCCCTTAACCAGTGACTAACAGATGCAGAGATTTAAGTGCTATCCATGATTGAGACAACTCTACATTTCATTCATTCATTCCTGGCAAGATTGAGCCAAAAACCCCCTCTCTGAGACTTTGCTTGATATTCTATCCTTACTTTGTCCTCCTTTCCTTCGCTGGTCCATTTGCCCACTCACCTATCAGCTAATCCTGGGAACACATTACATGAATCCTTGTCTCAGAGTCAACTTCTGGATGACCCAGACCATGATGGGCATCTAATCCAGTTCAGAAAGTCAGAGAAGACTTCTTGGATAATGTGCCACTTAAGATGCTCTCTGATGGATGCCTAGAGTCAACCAGGTATATGGGGAGTGGGTGGAAAAGAAGGATGTTCTAGTCAGGGTGGACAGCACATTCAAAGACTCCCCATGGAGAGGCTGTGTTTGCATGCCAATGATTCCTCCTGAATCCATCTGACTTTCCCATTTTGGCAAGTTTTATGGTGAGCTCACATTTCCCTAAGCTCTATGTCAGTGATACAAAGTCCCCGTTTCCTCACGATCAGTATTTGATCAGTATTTATCAAGGGATTTTTTTTAAAAACCCCACAAAACAAAATAGTATTTGTTCCTCCTTTATTGATGGATTCATTGCTTGTATCGGAGTGAATAATGTCTCGGCAAAACTGGGAGCGGGAGAGCCCATTAAGTTCAGTGATATAAATTATCCTTGATGGAGAAGGTCCTTGTTCATCAATACTGATGTGGCTGTGTCATCAATTTAATAGCTGAATGCTAAGGACCATTAAATCTAGCACAGTTTGCCATACCATTATTTATAATAATGCCCGAGAGTAACATGTAATTAACTCCGTGACTGATTGACAAAGTAAATTGCAGGATAATCAATCATATTGCATAAACATTTGTCAGTGGGCCACATATGGGATGTGAAGGTTGACTTGTGATGTTTTGGTGCTTCCCTGTCTAAATTGTTCTGGACTAGTGTGAGGCTTAATGCTGATAGGGACTTTTTTTTTTTTTTCAGATCCAGATTTAAAGCTGGTTGCTGCACCTTCATATTCAGTCCAATCCTGCTGCTTAGCTTGATTTTAACTGCTGCCCTTTGGAAGGGTAACCAGTATTGAGAATCCTTTAGTTCTTTATCTGGAATGGCTTTCTCTTTTTAGGTCTCTCCCACTCATGAGTTATTCCTTTCCCTTAGCTTTCTTTCTGCCATTTGCCTTTAAAAGAAGCAATTTACACTCTTCTGCAGTAGTCTCCCCTTATAAGGTCATTTAATAACTTGTTCTCCTTTTTGAGCTGACAAAGAATTTAAAAATGTCTATGAAATTCATGATGAGCATGGGTAGATGGGACCAAGTCAGAGTTTTCCTCTCACTTATGGACCATTTTGTAAATTTTAGTCATCCAGAAGAGTCAGACTCTCTGCCTATGAGAGCTACTTGTAGCTTCAGAAGCTCCAGGTTCTGTGTGACCAAAAGGAAGCTTGAGACAACTGTTGAGATTCTTTCCAGGAAGAAAAATGGTTAATGGAAAAATATCTCCCACATCAGTGTGGGTTTTTTCCATGTGAATATTGAGGCTAATTAGACCTTGTGGTTAGGGGTGCCTGGGTGGCTCCGTTGGTTGGGCATCTGCCTTCTGCTAAGTTCATGATCCCAGGCTCCTGGGATGGAGCATTATGTTGGACTCCCTGATCAGCAGAGAGCCTACTTCTCCCTCTCCTCCCCACTCATGCTTTCTCTTGCTATCTCTGTCTCTGCCTCTCTCTCTCTCTCAAAAAAAAAAAAAAAAAAAAAAAAACTTTGTGGTTAGTGGGTCTTCCCTGAAATGGGAAGGCATTATTTCAAGTGTCAGCCATGGAAGAAGAGTCAGGTCCTTAGAGGGATGAAAGAGAGAAAATTCTGTACCTGTCTCTTGGAATTACCCTCTTAAGTCTGTACCAGGGTGGCAAATACCCAGCACAGGCATTATCATCCATCCCTCCCTTAGTCCCTGCCCACCCTCTTATCCTCATCCATTGCAGATATCACCAATCAGTCACTATACTTTCCTCATTAAATTGGGATAAAATCTTGGAACCCCCTCAACCCGGCATCCTGGATGGTCACCATCCATAGAGCACAGCTGCAATATATTCAAGATTCAAGATTCAAACCTATTTCCTAGTGTTTTAAAGTCTGATGTGCAGGATGCACATATATCTAGTACATACTGATGGGTGGATGTTAGGAGGGAAAGAACTACCTGCAGATCATCACCTTATCCATTGGAGTAGGACTTTGAGCCCTGGAGAATGAGTCATATCTTGTAAACCAGATAATTTTCATGTAATACTACATCTCAGGTTTATTTTCTCTTTTTTTTCACCTTTCTTTCAGTGACATTTGACTTGAATGGTGTGGCCTTGTCATAGCTGGGCCACCACCTAGCCAAAAGAGAACCATGTGTCCATGATAGGGTCAGAGTTAAATCAGAAGCTGGGTTATCTGGAGGCCAGAGTACATCTGAGACTACTAATTAATGAATGCTCATAGGAAGTGTAGGTTTTTAATTCAGCTGCTTTTCCTTACCCTGAGATTCTTCCTCCTACTGACAGCCTTAGTGATTCTGAGTGTTATTTTATTTAAAAAAGGTACCTTTCATTTTCTTTGCCACCTTGAAAAGACTATCAAGAACTCACAATGAGGTCACAAGAAATTACTTCATTCACAGAAGGTATCATTCCATCTCTCTTCCTCCCACCCATCCTTTTTAGAAAGCCATGTGTTTCCCATGGCAAGTCTTTCTAGTTTTGTATGTCTCTAAAGCCACATGATCAGGTAGCAAATATCAAAGTCTCCTGATGACCGAAGAGCCCAATATCCCATGGTTAAAATGATGATGTTGATGATTATTTCCCCAGCATGAGTTTCTAAGAGAGCTACAGGAACCTTGCCTTCTTCTCATTCTGTCCTTACTTAGAAGCTTAGGTTTTAAGAGACTCTCTGGAGCTTTGATCTATGAAAAGGTGAACAAATTAGCTAACATGCACCTTCTAATATATTATTATTCAAATTTGCAAACAATCACCTTGGCAAGCAGGTATGTGCTTTATAGACCTAAATATTGCTTTGACATGTGAGTCAAAGAGAATTTGAAAGCAATAGACAGCTGCTCTTAGAGAATTCAGCTTGGCATGTAATCTAGTTCAGTGGAAAGATTTGGATACATAATCACTGCTAAACAGACCACTGCTCTCCTCTGTGTCTCTCTGGATGTACAGAGCATTCATTTGGCAGGTTCGTTTATAATTTTGCTAACTAATGGCATCCAATTGGTCCTTCTGGCCCCGAGTCAGGATTTTACAATTTTTTTTTAAAAACGCATCTGAAAGTAAGGGGAAAATAAGGCACAATATTTAAGATTTATTTTTAAACTTAATGAAGAGTTCTGTGGGTTGGCATTTGACCAGGTAGTTGGCCTAACACTTGTTTAGATTTCTTTCCAGCCCAGTATAGAGGAACATGAACATACTTTTTTTCAGATGAGTTGCCATTAGGATTTTATTGGTTTTATACCCTAGGGTGGTGGGTAACAATGGATCAAAGGGCAGAGGAAGAAAATACAGGATAGAAACTTACTATGAAATTATAGATTCCATTCTGTACATATCTATTGTTTCAATCATAATCTTATTCATTCAACCCAATAGCATGCCTCCAACATGTGCTCAGTAGGCTGCCAGGAAACATGCCATACACAATGTGAGTTTAAAACATGGGTCACTGCCCTCTAGGAGCTTGCCATTTGTAGGGAAGATAAACATACACTGACAGTAACCTAAAACCAAAATGAAGTTGGGTGATGATTTATTAGTAACTATAAGAAAGGTCTGAGTAAAAGCAAAGGAGAAGAGTGATCTGTTGTGTGCTCCTGTGGCACATGAGAACAAGGATGGAGTCTTATTTGTCTTTGTAACTTGTTCCAGGAAAAAAGTAAGTGCTAGTTCAATACCTGATGAATGCAACTAAGAGGGAATATGGAATTTGGAAGGAAATAATGGAGTTTGGGTTGACAGAGAGGAAGTAGGAGGAAATTCCATGCAGGAAATTGAAGGAGCTTAGAAACAGCAGGCAGCAGCAGCCTGCTGAAACAGAAGGGAACAGAGAATAGTTAAATAGGTCCAGTGTACATTGACGGCATTCATCCTTTCTTTGGGCTTGCTCTCAGATTTAACCCTCACTTAGAAGTAACTAGGAATATAATATAGCCTCTTGTTCCTAACCAAGTCATGGGGATATAGCATTATTCTCATGGGAAATGGAGTTCCTGGGGTTTCTGAAGCTCAAAGAAGTACTTTGGTAGGCACAAAAAGCTCCCAGAAGTCTTGTTAAAACACAGATTTCTGAGTATCATCTGCAAAGTTTCTGATTCAGTGGATTTGGGGTAAGGCTTCAGGGTTTGTACTTGTAACAAATTCTCTGGCCACGGCAAAATTTCCAGTTCTGACCATAGTTTGAAAACCACTGTCTTAGATAAATATACAATTCCTTTCCCCTCATATTTACACTACTTCCCAAGACGTGGAAAGAATAAAACTGTCATAAGATGGTTGTGATAAACAGATCCCTTTAAAAAATATTTGCTGGGGCACCTGGGTGGCTCAGTTGTTAAACGTCTGCCTTCAGTTCAGGTCCTGATCTCAGGGTCCTTGGATCGAGCCCTGCATCAGACTCCCTGCTTTGTGGGAAGCCTGTTTCTCCTCCTCCCACTGCCCCTGCTTCTGTTCCCTCTCTTGCTGTGTCTCTGTCAAATAAATACATAAAATCTTTAGAAAAAGATATTTGCTGCAAGTGGCTGCTTCTAAGATGCTTGATATAAGATTTCTGGAATAAAAGTGCATTAATTTCCAATTTAGAAATGATTATACTCTGGGAGTTCCTACTGTCAGTTGAATGTTTAGAACTCAGAACATTATTTTCCTGCAACAAAGATGTAAATAGTTGAGATCTCCAGCTCATCACAAAAGCCCAGGTCATGTGGAATAAATCTAATGCACTCAGCTCTGCAACAGTTAATCATAGAAAATAACACCATGGCAATACTTCTAGTTAAACAGAACACAATCTTGAACATGTGTGCTTTACTTTGTTCAATTAATGATCCTTAGAATTTACATGACCACTAAATTTTGATAAATTAAAATTGTATTTTAGCACATTAAGAACATCACTAACTGAATGATCTTTAATCAAAGAAGAGAGTGGTATAGAATGAATTTTAAAATAATGGAATGATACATAAAGGAATTCTCAAAATCTTTGCTTTTTAAGTTGGAGTTTTTTTAAATATATAAATCATAATTACTTATAGGAAAGAAAACTTGATTTATATAGGCATCTCAGCCTCTGTTACGGCACTGACGTTGAACCCTTTACTGAACAGGCTAGCTTCAGAACATCTCTTCCCACGTTCCTCTTCTGGGTTTTGTCTTCATATAACTTGCCATAATGGTGCCTCATGCCCATCCTCCCCTGAAGTGGGCACCTTGCCTAAAGATGGCCAGTCTGTAGGTTGGTTAGGACTCATTGGATGACCTGGTTTGGAATTTTTGCTTATCATGGCCAAAGGGACAAACTGGACCAATCAGAACTTGAGACAGAGGAAAAGAAAGAAGGAGTTGGTTTTGAGAATAGTAGCTGATGGACACAGGAAGAATAGCTGAGTTACCATAACTGTAGTGCATAAGAATCAATATTTGTGAATCCTTGCTGCTTTGGAGATGGACCAGATGACCCAGTCACTAGTACTGCTCTCAATTCTGAATGATTTATTGAGTATTGAATTACTTAATAAGCTCTGTGAGAACTGGCAGTTTAGCTATTCCTGGAATTCTGGGTCTATAGCAAAAAAAATTTTTTTAATCTTCCTTTTTGAAGGTGAATTATTACACAACTCACCCAAACTAAAGGTTGACAAAATTTCTTTTAATAAAAATAGCCTAACCCACATAACCTCCTATGGAAATCCTCTAGTGACGGATTTGGCACAGAGCTGATGCTTACTTTCCAATCTTGATTTTCGGTCTCTGGGCTCAGGATTTCTATTTGCAGATTTGGGTAGTCTTTCTTTCCTCTCCCTCCTGATCACTCCCAACTGATGGATTAGTAAGTTAAAATCTTCACAGCTTTGAATTAATCAGAACTGAAGGCACATAAAAATGCAAGGAATTAAGGAACAGACATTACATAAAAGAGAAAGGCAGAGTGAGAGTCAGGGAAATCAGCCTTTAGCACAAAGGAAGGTGCACAGCCTTTGATGAGCTACATCTATAAATAATTAGCTCTTCCAATCTCTGTAAGGTTTTGGCCAATTGGTCCAGGTCCACTGGAGATAATAAGGACTAGGGCATATTGCCAACAAGCTCAGCTGTAAGGGGAGAGTGTGCTTCGATACTCACCTTGCACCTTCTGTGATGTAGATTTATAGGGTCAGAGCACTATTTTGATGAGTGCTGGTGTCTTTAGATTCATTAAATGGGAACTTACTCACCATGCCTTGCCTCAAGTTGGTCATAGAAATCTTAGTATCTTAGATTCACTGGCAATTTGGGGATCATTTCACTCTGACTCTCTAATTTTAAGGATAAGAAAGCCGGTTGTAGGAGGATGAATGGCACAAAATTTACTCATGATAGTGTTGCTCTTAGCTCAGAGGCAGTAAAACTTTATCTTACCAACCTATTGAATCACTTATTTTGTGGGACTATTTATAGTAGCCTCCCTGTTATCACATACCGAGTCTCATATGAGTCTTTCAACAACCCTTTGAAATGGGCAGAGGTATCATTTTCATTTTACAGATGAAGAAGCTAAAACTCAGTGAGGCTAGGCGACTTTTTGGAAACCCAGATCCTCTGACTTCTAACACCTATGCCTTCTTTATAGATAATATACTTGATAACAACTTATAAATTAAAATTTGAAATAGAAATGCCAGTCTTTATTATAATCCTCACCTTCATCCCAATGCCACATTCCCTGGACAGTGTCTTCTTTGTATTTTGATTCTCTGTGCAACACTTTGCAATTACAGGAATTCTCCACAAATTAAGTCAGAATCTCCACTGGATTATAAACAGGATCCCTTTGAATGGTGGTAAATTTACTTGATTCCCAACAAACCATTCTGAGCTTTTGCTTAATCACTGTGACCATCTTCTTCAAAGGCTTCTGTGAGACACCAACATTAACCTACTACCACTGAAGCCATTCATTCATTCACACATTCATTCATTCACTATTTCCTGGGCCACAACTATGTATCAGACACTCTGTTAAAGATTAAAGACACAAAAAGAAAGAGGCATGATACCTGTTTTCCCAAAAGCTTATAATTTAGTGTGTGAAGGGAGTTGAAGTGTTGGGCAGAAGAGTGGTAAAGAGGAAAGATAGGCAAACACACAACAGTTATGAAAGAATTGAGCACTTGCTATGATAAAGATGAGGGCAGAATGCTGTGGAAATAGAGAAGGTTCTAAGTGAGAATGAGGAGTTAGAGAAGGCATTTTGGAAGGAAGGGAGGATGGGAGGGAGAAAGAAAGGGAGGGAAGAGGAGAGAACGAAGGAAAGAAAAGGTAAGAAAGGCATATTCACTTCTACATAGTAAGAAAGATTGATAAGGGAAATCCACTGAAAATTTTATGGAGCCATTGATTTCTGCCTACCATGTCTATAAGACTAGTCTTTTCTTGTAAGTGGTGACAAAACTCTGGCCAGCAGGGACCATTGACTAGAGTCCACTCATAACCTCAGTCTGCTGAGAAGTAAATCTGTCATGCTTCTTTTTCTTGTAGAATAAAAGTCAAGCTTTTCCTGGAGGCACTTCAGGTGGTTGACACAGCTGTGAGAAAGATTAACAGTCTTTGTGCAGCTGGGTAAAGAAAGGGGAACTTTTGTGGACATTTTCTCATAAATGAGAGGAAACCCTATGGCAGGGAGAGCTCTGAAAACCCATTTAATTACACGATGAAGTTAATGACTGGGTGGGCAGGGGAGGGGAGGTCCTAGTAGAGAGATTAATGAAGTGTTATTGGTTGTCATTCTATGACATTTGCAGTTAGTCAACATCCCCCAGCTGTGAAAAACCATAACACAGCAGGTACTGAAGGGAGAGGCATGAAACTCAAGGAGATTAGATAATTCATAATTATTGAACCCTAGGGCTCTGTATATAGTGAAACACACACAAAATCCTATTCAATTCTCCAAACAACCTATGCACTCTTCATTGCACAGGTTCAGAGAAGCTAAGTAACTTGTACAAGTTCACCAGCTTGAAAAATATTCAAAGGTGTGCCTGATTTCCAAGCCCAGCTTGTTTCATCATGTCAGTCTTGCCCATCCTTGCTTGAGAATAAAAATCACATCGAGAGGAAGTGTTTGTTATATACATAGATTCCAAGGCCTCTGCCAAGGCTTAAAATCAGAATTTCCAAGTGAGGTGCCAGGGAATCTGCATGTTTAATATGCATCTTAGGTGGTTGTTAGGATTAGATCATTTCAGGGGAATCTCTGCAGTGTATTGTCTTGCCTTGACAAATGGCGTGAGGTTGAAGAGGAAGTGGGAAGTGGAGAAAGATGAAGGAGGTAGAATTTACAGGACTTGATTACAGGAAAGCAAAGTCTTTAATCCCAGGAGACTGTCCAAAGTTCTGTGGGTTGTAAAGTTCTGCCTCACAGTGAAATCTTCCTCCAAGTAGGGCAAAAGCAGCAGCAAATGGCCATTCTACCATGTTCCATTGGGTGTGAGCATCCCAGAAGAGATCCAGCCAAAGCTCCAGTGTGAGCTACAGCCAGGGCATAGCAGCATGCAGGTGCACTGTTCTGGCTGCATAATGTGTTGGGGATGATTTCATAATACTCATAGGTGAAAAGAAATATAAAAGGCTTTCTGGGAGAGCAGCCAACTATCGTATCCCTGTTTTCAGAACACAAAAATCACAGTAATTGGTTGATTTAAAAAATAATGGTGATGCTATATTGTAATGAAATGATTTAAAGAGTTTCTTGGAGCAAGAAATTATGTTTGTAAGGAAGTTTGTAAAGGTTTTAAGTTGACAACAATTGTGCTACTGTAAATCTTTTTCTTCTTCTCCTTCTTTCTTCTTCTTCTTTCTTCTTCTTCTTCTTCTTTCTTCTTCTTCTTCTTCTT
>ML107381.1:44088-75339 GCA_003697995.1 Taxidea taxus jeffersonii | reverse complement strand
CTTCTTCTTCTTCTTCTTCTTCTTCTTCTTCTTCTTCTTCTTCTTCTTCTTCTCCTTCTCCTTCTTCTTCTTCTTTTTTTTTTAAAGCACAGTGGGAACTGTGCTTTATTTTTTATCCTGAGCCCCTTGTGTCCAGAGTTGCCTGCCACTTCTAGGCCACATAAATGCTATTTTCTTTTTTTTGCCTTCACTAAAGATACTACCTATATAGGCAGAACAGTCTTCTTCAAAGATGTCCACATCCTAATTCCTATAACCTGTGAGTTTGTTACTTTACATGGCAATAGGGATTTTGCAGATATGATTAGGTCTTGAGATAGGAAAATTAACCTGGATTATCAGGTGGGGCTGAAGTAATCACAAAGGTCTTTATAAGAGGAAGGCAGATGTCAAAAAAGGAGATATGATGAGAGAGGCAGAGGTCAGAGTGATGGAAAGAGGTCATAAGCTAAGGAATGCAGGCGGCCTCTAGAAACTGGAAAAGGCAAGGGAATTGATTCTCCCCTTGAACCTCCAGAAGGAATGCAACTCTGCTTATATTTTATTTTAGACTAAAGAGATTGATTTTGGATTTCTGACCTCCAGAACTGTAAGATAATAAATTGTGACATGTTAAGCCATCAAGTTTGTGTTGAGTAGGAAAACTCCTGTGGTCAAGTGGGATCCTTAGGAAAAGCCAGCATAGGGGTCAAGTTAAGACCCAAGTTCAAAGTCTATGGTATTGACCCTGGCATAGAACGGTCAGGTGGCAGAATAAGCCTTCATTCCCTCCTGTGACTATGACATCCCTGGAGTTTCTATTCCTTGTAATTGCCAGTGACAGTGCCCCATCTCAATGCCTTTGCTAGGGGCATCTGCTCTCACCTCTGGTGTTATCACCTCAAGTGTCCTGTAGGCCATTATCCCATAGAAACTGTAGTTCTCATGGCCAGCTTCAGAGAATCTTCCCCATTGACCCTTACAGTCTATAAATCTCATTCCGAGGAAATTAGGATAATGTTTGCTAGAAATTTGGCCATTAAATTGCATGTGTCTGGGTGTCACATTTCAATGTGTTCTTTCCCAGAGATAATCAACTGGCTTCCTAAGCCAAGCCCCAGGTGTTATTACTCTGTGCCTCAGAGAAAGTTTCTTATTTGTAGGCATCAGCCCTAGGTCTGGTTGCTGTCTATTATCTGGTTTCACCCCTGTCAGGAACCTCTTGTAATTTCACTTTCTTACTCCCAAGTTTGGTTTCAGGGATTGCAGTTCATCTGCTCCTATGAAGGGAGTTTAACTTGTTATAGTATAATAAGGAAGAGTGGCAGCTTAATTTTGCTCAGCTTGTCAGTAAATTAGAGTAGCTGATCACCACCCATGGCCGTAAGTTTACATGAATTCTTGTCCTAAAGTATGTCTCATTTAAAAGACTTGAAGGCCACCTCCTGCTCCTTCCGACATGATATGAGAGATGATTCTTGAATATACATCTTGATGCATCTTCAATAACTTGTTTGATTTGGCACACAGGCACACAAGTGCCAAATTCCAGGAATATATATGGCAGCACCTGCCTATGGGAAAAGGAATGTGGTGTCCTGTATACACACATTAGGAAACAGTTCTATAATATAAGGAAAGGGGGCATAATTAGCAGGAAAAGGGGGCACTTGATAGGGCAGGTCAGAAATGACTGTCTTGTGCACAGTGGTGAGGGGGAGATTATCTGCAAAGACCACAATGAAGTCCAGAGAGATACGCCTCCACAGGAGTTTGTCGCTGTCTGTGGTGCTGACGGTGCTGGTGATCGTCCTAGAACACAATCTCCTCACACTCAAGTTGGGGTTGATTCTGCATCACTATCTTGGCCTTTTACTTGGTGGCTACACCTAGGGACACCTAGCGGAGATGGAAGTATGCTCAAATCCACAAGTATGCTTTAAGTCCAGACCACATGCTACAGTTCACAGAAGATAATTGGTACAAGGATAGAGGAAGGTCTGAGTAGTTAATGGAGACTATGGAGTTAATACGATAATTCTGTCTACGGAGTTCCCATTTCTATATTTTTGCCACACCATCAACTCTATTTTTATTCAGCTTTCTATATTACTAAACTCTACTTAGTAATATTGTCAAACTAAAAAAATAAACTTGAACTTTTATTTTTATGCATCAAGACAGATGGAGTGTGCTGAAATAAAGTCCATTATTGGGTAATGATTTTTTTTAAAGCTTTTATTTATTTATTTGACAGACAGAGATCACAAGTAGGAGAGGCAGACAGAGAGAGAGGAGGGAGCAGGCTCCCCGCTGAGCAGAGAGCCTGATTCAGGACTCAATCCCAGAACCCTGGGATCATGACCTGAGGCGAGAAGGCAGAGGCTTTAACTCACTGAGCCACCCAGGTGTTCCTGGGTAATGATTTTTATTCAGGTTATTAAAAGTTATGATGGCTCTTATGGAAAACCATTTTACAAACTGCCAAATTGCTATCATCCCCCAATATGCATGTATAATTCTAGGCCACCATGGTTTCCTCCTACTGGCCATGGGACTGTCAGCAGCTTCTGTCCTAGGAAGGTTCCCTAAATCACTCCTCTCAAGAACCGGCATTCTTGCCCAAACTTTATCTCCTTACTCCTGAAAGATGCTTTCCTTATTTCCACTTGCAGTCCTCCTTCTTGGAATTGATTAAGGCCTTAACCAAAGCTGTTAAAAGCTGCTGAGTCTGGGCCCTTGTTACTCAAATTGTGGTGTGGATGTGTATCTATAGATCAACAGCATTGTGATCACAAGTGTGTTAGAAATGCAAACTGCCTCTGCCCCCACATGACACCTACTGAACCAAAACCTATGTTCAGAGCAAGATCCTCTGGTGATTTATGTGCATATTAAAGCTTGAGAAGTGCTGGTTTAGGCTCTCAGTTGGTTGAATTAGAAAGGCCAGTTTCCAGTATCCTAAATCTGTCTGATGGGCTTTTGCATTCTTCAACAGTTAATGGGGGCATCTACTAGGTATTAGACACTGCCCTAGGTTCTGTGGATAAAAGACAAAGAGGGTATAACTCCTTTTCTTTCTGTTTGTCATAACATTCATCCACCACCTTGTCTTGCCCTTTAGTTCTGGCAGGCCTGCCCCTTTCTCACCATGCTCCCTAATTTGGGGTGTCTGCCTTTGCTCTATTCTGCATCTTTCTGAATTTTTCATGTCAGTTTGTTGTCTTTTGTGTCATCATGAATACATCTGGATTTTCTCATTTTTTCTTGAGACATCTTTCTGGCCACTACTTTCCATCTTATTTATCAAGTTTTCAGAGGCTCTCTGCCCCGTGACCATGTCCCATTGTTACATCTAACCTTGGAACATAGCTTTCTCATTTTAACCATGGGGTACAATCCTAGCTGCTGCTGAGACCTGGGGCCAAATTTCTAGGAATTGTTGCTGCCCCTAGAAGTTTCCAAGGTTACACCTTGGAGAGAAGTATTTTGCTCTTGCATAGGAAAATAAAAGGTCTTATTTTCTCATCATACACAGGTGATCCCTTCCTCTAGAACTTCTTCTTGTCTCTTCCTCAGTTTAAGTGTAATAGTAGAGTAAGGAGACAAAACTGAAATAACAAATGGGTACATTTTTTAGAAAGCCTATTAACTTTACATATTCTTTCCATTCTATTTTATCACCGACAGAGCTTACTGTATGTTCAGTTCAACACCAAATCCAAGTAGATTCAATTAAGTTGAAAGATACAGACTGGAACGTAGAGCTCTTAATTTGGGGGTAATTTTTAGAAGCTGAACATCATTTGTGCTTTCTTCTTTATTCAGTGGGATAATGTTTTGCCTTAGATTGGTCCTATTTAAGGAATGTTCATCCCCCTACAGTCCTATAACACTTTACTAGGCTCCATTCTCCCACTTGATGATACAAAAACTCTTTGAGGTCAGAGAGTATATCATTTATTTTCAGAGAGTTTATCTCTCAGAAATTCTCTGACTTTGAGGTCAGAGAGTATATCATTTATTTTCAGAGAGTTTACCATATATTTTCAGGCAAGGACACTTTGCTTGACAGGTGAAGTGAATTCACCAAGGTGGTGAAACCTTGCCAGAACTGACTGAAACCCAAGGTTTCTCATCCAAAGACAGGGCACTCTGTTTACAATGGCAAATACCCCTCTCACATTGGTGTCCAGCAATCCAGAGGCCAAAAATGGACTATGCACAATCCCAGTTTTATGTCTTGGGTCCAATAGGCTTATGGCTTTCCAGAAATTAACAGCTTTTATTTATATCTTCTGGATAAAATCTGTATGGATAAGATGAAAAGGTATATTTACAGTTAGTTTCCTCTGTAATTTAAGTTTCAGTTTTGGGAAGAACTAACTCAATTTCTTCATTTCTGCCCCCCACCACACCCACCCCTGATGATCTGAATATCTGAATGTCTTCAAATGAAGTGATGTCCCACAAATACTATTACTAAAATGTTGCTAGAGCTGAACTCCACATATTCAAGCAAAATGAGTGGTCATTTGCAGATTTCCAGAGTCACCATTATAACCAAGTATGTTAGAGAGTCTCTGATTGTACCCAGAGACCAACCTTTCCAATTTCATCACCATGGGGCACAGTCACTCTTCTTAGCTCCTCCTTAATCACTTAAGGATGCTCATGACTGGAACTGTCATTGGTGTCCAGGATGACACCTGCACTGAGGAGAGTGGACTTCAAAGTTCTCAAAGCCACAAGATGAAGGGTCCAGAGCAGGACTGAGTTTTGTAGAAGTAAAGAGAAAGACTTTCTGCTCATGTCCTGCTTTGCTACCTGAACCCCAAAGCTTCACTTGTGCACAGAACCTCATAAAGATGTTCATGAAACAGTGTCTTTAGCTTCTCATCTCACCTATGCAAAAAGGGCTCTAGCCCAGTTCAAAACGCCAGGCCAAAGGAGAAGCCATTCCATCCCTCTATGGCTTGCCACCTCTTTTCTGCCAGGACTCTGACCAATACACTAATTATTAAGCTTTTCTTTCTCCCTGTACCCTACCAGGGTCTCATATACATGAGACATCTCTCCAATTCCTTTCTTCTTCCATTCAAACAAAGGTATCATGTATTTAACCACCACCTCCTTGAAACATCTAATGGGTCATAGGACCATTATTTAAAAAAAAAAACTCATGTGTCTGTTGGCCATCTGGGTGTCTTCTTCGCAGAAATGTCTGTTCATGTCCTCTGCCCATTTCTTGATTGGATTATTTGTTCTTTGGGTGTTGAGTTTGCTAAGCTCTTTATAGATTTTGGATACTAGCCCTTTATCTGATATGTCGTTTGCAAATATCTTCTCCCACTCTGTCAGTTGTCTTTTGGTTTTGTGGACTCTTTCCTTTGCTGTGCAAAAGCTTTTGATCTTGATGAAGTCCCAATAGTTCATTTTTTCCCTTGCTTCCCTTGCCTTTGGCATTGTTCCTAGGAAGAAGTTGCTGTGGCTGAGGTCAAAGAGGTTGCTGCCTGTGTTCTTCTCAAGGATTTTGATGGATTCCTTTCTCACATTGGAGGTTCCTCAAAAAATTGAATATAGAGCTACCTTATGACCCAGCAATTGCACTACTGGGTATTTACCCTAAAGATACAAACGTAGTGATCCAAAGGGGCACGTGTACCCGAATGTTTATAGCAGCAATGTCCACAATAGCCAAGTTATGGAAAGAACCTAGATGTCCATCAACAGTTGAATGGATAAAGAAGATGTGGTATATATATACAATGGAATACTATGCAGCCATCAAAAGAAATGAAATCTTACCATTTGCGACGACATGGATGGAACTAGAGCGCATTATGCTTAGCGAAATAAGTCAACTGGAGAAAGACAACTATCACATGATCTCCCTGATATGAGGAAGTGGAGATGCAACGGGGGTGGGGGTTAAGGTGGTAAGAAAAGAAAAAATGAAACAAGATGGGATTGGGAGGGAGACACACCAAAAGAGACTCTTAATGTCATAAAACAAACTGAGGGGGGTGTGGGGGGAGAGGGGTTGGGAGAGGGTGGTGGGGTTACATTATATGTTTAAATAAAAAAGCTTAAATTAAAAAAAAAAAAACCACTCAAACTGTATGGCCCTATTTGGCTTTCCCTCCCTTCTCTCTCTTTCAACATTTATTAAACTTCTACTACTCATCAGAAATTAGATCACCATATTTCATTGGCTCTAAGTTATTACTGATTGAAGGAAGCATAATTACTTTAGGTTTTTATATGAAAATAAAAAAGTTCAAAATGAAGAGTTTAATAGGAGACCTCTGCATAATGCTGGGAGTTACCTAGGGTTACCCTTGAGGATAAGAGAAAGTGAGAAAAAAAATTATGCAGGAATGGATAGCAGGAACATTCACATAACTTAGTCTTGCCACTGATTGAGAGGAAAACCTCTTCTGAGAATCTGAGCCAAAGTTGGTATTCACTCTGGTCTATAGTCAGCATCCAAAGAAGCCTTAAGCTAATAATTCAATTTAAGGGAGTCTCAAGTTGGTCATTACTCATGTGAGTGGAAGAAATCAACATAAATCCTTTCTGCAAGAATTCAACTTGTGCCTGGGTTGTCCAATGTGGTAGCACTAGCCACATATGGCTATTTAAATTTAGAACAGTGAAAATTAAATAAAAAGCAATTCACTTATTTGATTGTACCAGCCACATTTCAAGAGCACAAGAGCCATGTGGCTGGATGGTGCCTGTATTGGGTAGAACAGATACAGAACATTTCCATCATCATAAAGTATTCTTCTAAAATTTTTTTTAAACTTAAACTCCATTTAATTAACATATACTCTATTATTAGTTTCTGAGGTAGCACTTAGTGATTCATCAGTTGCATACAACACCCAGTGCACATTACAACAAGTGTTCTTAATGCCCATCACCCAGTTACCCCTTCTCCCCAGCCACTTCCCCTCCAGCAACCCTCAGTTTGTTTTCTATAGTTCAGAGTCTTTTATAGTTTGTCTCCCTTTCTGTTTGCCTCTTATTTTATTTTTCTTTCCCTTCCCCTATGTTCATCTATTTTGCCTCTTAAATTCTACATATGAGTGAAACCATAGGGTATTTATCTTTCTTTAACTTATTTCACTTAACAAATACCCTCTAGTTCCATCCACACTGTAGCAAATGGCAAGATTTCATTTTTTTGATGGCTCGGTAATATTCTGTTGTATATACATACCACATCTTTATCCATTCATCTGTTGATGGACATCTGGGCTCTTATATTTTGACTATTGTGGACATTGCTGCTATAAACATTGGGGTGCATGTGCCCCTTTGAATCACTATTTTGTATCACTAGATAAATACCTAGTAATGCAATTGCTGGGTCATAGGGTAGTTTATTTTTAACTTTTAAAAAAATATTTTATTTATTTATTTGAGAGAGAGAGAGAGCATGAGAGGGGGGGGATGGATGGAGGGAGAATCAGGCTTCCCAATGAGCAGAGAGCCCAATGTGGGGCTTGATCCCAGGACCCTGAGCCAAAGGCAGACACATAACTGACTGAGCCACCCAGGCACCCCTACTTTTAACCTGTTGAGGAACCTTGATACTATTTTCCAGAGTGGCTGCACCAGTATGCATTTCCACCAACAGTATAAGAGGGTTCCCCTTTCTCTGCATCCTTACCAACATCTGTTGTTTCCTGAGTTGTTCATTTTAGCTGTTCCAACCTGGACCACTGTCTTATACCATACAAAAAAATAAACTCAAAATGGATGAAAGACTTAAATGTGAGATAGCAATTCATCAAAGTCCTAGAGGAGAACACAGGAATCAACCTCTGTGACCTTGGCCACAGCAACTTCTTACTAGACATGTCTCCAAAGGGAAGGGAAACAAAAGCAAAAATGAACTATTGGGACTTCATCAAGATAAAAAGCTTTTGTACAGCAAAAGAAACAGTCAACAAAACTAAAAGGCAACCTCCCAAATGGGAGGAGATATTTGCAAATGTCTTATTAGATAAAGGGCTAGTATCCAAAAATCTATAAGAACTAACCAAACTCAACACCCACAGAACAAATGACCCAACCAAGAAATGGGTGGAAGACATGAGCAGACATTTCTCCAAAGAAGACATCCAAATGGCCAAGAGACACACGAAAAAATGCTCAACATCACTCAGCATCAGGGAAAGACAAAACAAAGTATTCTTTTAGGTAGTGCTGACCAACAGCAATAGTAACATGCCATTGATTGTATGATATGTGACCTGGTCTCTGAGACATTAGAATTTAATCAAAATGTGTTTCTTAGACTTACTGAAATACAGGAGATGCAGAAGTAGGGTGAAAAATTAAACCCCTCTTTGAGAACTTGGCAGATGTGATAATCAGGTTGCCTGAGAATCACTTAGGACTGAGTCAGAACATCTAAAAGTTCCATATCATGAAGAATTCCTCTTTGGCTTTCTGAGCATTTAGAGAAATCAGGAGCCACTTGGACCAAGAGCTCACTGTGTGTGACTAACTGAGCAATTAGCACAAAATCTCATTACTTGGATGAACTCCTATGACCCCTACTTCTACAGAAATTAGAATTGAATGCAGAATGACATGTTTTCAGATAGCTTTTCCCCCACAATTTGGTTACCTTTGATCTTTTGAAATTAAATTCGTTTTTATAAAGTTACTATGCAATCATTAGAGTAATATATAATCATTTTCCTGAGTCCCCAAAGAATATAGTATGAGTGGGAGATTATAGAGTAAAAGGTTTTAAAGAGTGAATTTCCACCTGTCTAGATTTCCAACCATCTCCATCCTTTGACATGGCTCTCTGAGGACTTTGGCTTTAACTAAGAGTTTGGAATATAACAATTTAATGTGGGGAAAATATTCAGAACAATAATAAACCTAGCAAATGGAGCTACCGTTTTAGATTTGTACCATTCTAAAACTGTAGAAAGACTTAATACACAATGTAACTTAATACAATATTTAACGTCATGAGAAATTACTTTACCATTCTGTATATTTTCAAATTGTTACTATTTCTCTCCCAGTCCAGTCTATCACCTAATCAGAAAAACTCAAATTATTAACACATTTATTTTTCTTCAGTTCATAATAAGGGATAACTGAGATACCGTGCCCAACGTGAAGTGTGTTTTAATGAGAGAGTTGCCTCATATAATACTAAATAGTACCTAGAATGTGATAAAGTGTTGAAGCAGTAGTTTTATGTTTGGGGGGAGGGATGTAGGAGGAGAGAAGTTGGAAATGAATGGAACAGTTGTGGAAGGAGACCTTACATTTTATGAGTGCCTACTATGTGTCAGTTCTCTGCTAGGTGTTTTACACACATCATTCACATTATCTCATTCAACTCCATCAAGTAGATTATTATCATCATCTTATGAGCAAGGAAACTAAACTCAGAGACACCAAGTGCCTTGCCCAAGGCCACTCAGTGACCCTTTGCCAACACCACTCTGCTAAAACTGCTCTTGTCAGTGTGAGGGTCTTGACAATGACCCCACAAGGCAAATTCCAAAGATCAGTTTTCAGTCCTATCTTTCTTGACATATCAGTAGCATTTGGCGTTAATTTTCTCCTCCTCCACAGATTTTCTGTACTTGGCTTCTCAGTATATGATACTCTCTTGGTTTCCTTACAATATCACTAGACATACACCCTCGGATTCATTTGATTATTTCTCCTCATCTCCTTGAACAGCTAGTAAAGAGTGCCGCAAGGCTAAGTGCTTGGGCACATTCTCTTCTCTAGCTATCCTGGTGTCCTAGGTCAGGTTTTACCAATCTTAGCTGATAAAAAAAACTGACATTTTAAGCCAGGTAATTTTTTGTTGTGATGGGCCAATCCTGTGCATTAGAGGATGTTTAGCAATATCTCTGGTCTCTACCTACTAGGTGCCCGTAGCATCCACTCCCGTCAGCCCGAGTTAAGAACTATTGTTTTAGGTGAGCTCATCGATTTTTATGGCTTTAAACACCACCAATAAGCCTCCAATTCCCAAGTTTACTCCCAAGCTTATGTCTTCAGTTCAGACCTTTCCCCTGTTTACTCAAACTCTCCAATTGGGTGTTTAACACACATCTCCATTCCAGTCTCCTGCCCCAACTTTGCTACATCTGTGGTCCTCCCCCCCCTTAGTTAATGACATTCCTCTCTTCCAATAACTCAGGCAATTCTTCTCTCACACTCCACGTTCAATCCTTTAGGAAATCATGTGGTTTTACTTTAAAAATAAATCCATAATCCAACTCGATCTCATCGCTTTCACTACTATCTCCCTGTCCATGTCACCATCTCTTGCCTAAACTAACAGCCTCCTAAGTGGTGTCTTTGTTTCCACCCTTGCCCCTCTATAGTAATTCCATTCACCTCCCCACTGCCAACCCACTCAGGAAACATATTTTTCTTAGTGCATCTGAAATCTTAATGACAACTGACCTCTAGCTAGGGCTAGGTCCTAAACTGAGCCTCAGAAAAGTCAAAGAATCAGTATAAGAGAGATCATGTTCTATGACTACTCCTAAGTTAAAAATTGATTTTTAAAAAACAACTACAGGAGCGCTTTGGTGGTACAGTATGTTAAGTATCTGACTCTTGGTTTCAGCTCAGCTTGTGATCTCATGGTCCTGAGATTGAGCCCCGCATCAGGCTCTGCACTCAGCAGGGAGTCTGCTTGAGATTCTCTCTCCCTTTCCCTCTGCCCCTCTCACTCATGCTTTCTCTCTCTCAAATAAATAAATAAGTCTTTAAAAAAAACCTACATCTCCATATATCTAATTTTAAAAATTTCACTAGGGGCACCTGGGTGGCTCAGTCATTAAGCATCTTCCTTTGGCTCAGGTCATGATCCCAGGGTCCTGGGATTGAGCTCCACATTGGGCTTCCTGCTCAGTGGGAAGCCTGATTCTCTCTCTCCCACTGCCCCTGCTTGTCTTCCCTCTCTCACTGTCTCTCTCTCTGTCGAATAAATAAATAAAAAATATTAAAAAATTAAAAATTTCACTAATCTAAATCACTCACAAAAAGAGATAATAATAGAAATTGAACATTAGTTTGAACTAGATAATGAAGATACTAAATAACAGAATTTGTATGATGTGGTTAAAATGATCCTTCAGTTAAGAGCTAAAGACTTAAATGTTTAAATTAGTAATGAAGAAATGCTAAAAACTGTATTATTATATTGTACACCTGAAACTAATATAACATTGGATGTTCATTATACTTGAATTAAAAAAATAAAAAATTTAAAATCTGACAAGCCTAATGTTCAAATTTAATAATAAAAAATAGGATAAACCAAGAGAAAGTAGAAGGAAGGAAAAAAAACTTGTAGATGATTTTGGTTCAGCCTTTATCCTTCTCTTTCCACCCCTCCACCCTACATACCCTTTCTAGGAACTCTATTTTGCAACATTATTTTTAAAGAGCGAAGAGGATTCCATTGCATATATTGTTATATTGTTCATATTGCCATTCATCTATGTTAAACACTTCACTTATAAATATAAAATCCATGATGATTTATAGAGGATAACTTTTTAAAAAAAATAGAACTGTAAGGCTAAAAAATGTGCACATGTTTAAGGTCTTAGATATATTTGGGGATTTTTATGGTTAGCCACACAAACCTCAATTAATGTTGCAGGTTATACCACAACTCTTGATAAAATTAATAACAATATATCCTCCTATTCTTTTCTTTTTAAAGATTTTATTTATTTATTTGAGAGACAGAGATCACAAGTAGGCAGAGAAGCAGGCAGAGAGAGAGGAAGGGAAGCAGGCTCCTTTCTGAGCAAAGAGCCCGATGTCAGGCTCAATCCCAGGACCCTGGGATCATGAGCTGAGCCGAAGGCAGAAGCTTTAACCCACTCAGCCACCCAGGCGCCCCTACTCCTCCTCTTCTTGATCTTGCTCTTTTTGAGGTATCACAGTGTATCCTCCCTATCAACAGTATTTCCAAAAGTATTTGGAAACATGAACTGACAATACATCAAATAGTACTCAAACACAGTCACATATGAACTTTTAAACTTCAAAAATTTTAATTGATATATAACTTTTGTAAAACATGATAATGATAGCTTTTTAATGGGTGACAATACTCAGGATCAAAAATGAATTTAGATTTTTTTTTTAAAGATTTTATTTATTTATTTGATAGACAGAGATCACACAAGCAGGCAGAGAGGCAGGCAGAGAGGGGAGGGGAGAAGCAGGCTCCCTGACGAGCCGGATGTGGGACTCGATCCCAAGACGCTGGCTGGGATCATGACCCGAGCCGAAGGCAGCGGCTTAACCCACTGAGCCACCCAGGCGTCCCTGAATTTAGATTTTTAAAGCACTTTTGTATGATTTCTTTTGAAGAAATGTCATTTGCACATTCTATGATTTCTTTCAAACTTGAATATGGCAACATTTTCCCATTTAAAATAGATAATCAAAGAACTGAAGTTGGAAAAATTCTCAGAAAACCTGGTGGTCCTAAAATAATTTAGTCCCTATCATGAATGAAAGGCTCCTAACTTTATCAAACTGTCTTAACAAATGATTTAGACATAATCACTTTTGCACTGACCCTAGAGTAGTCCACCAATTTTTATTTTTATTTTATTTTTAAAATTAAATTAAATTTAAAAATTTTCCGTGTGTTCTGAAATTCATTGTTTATGCATCACACCCAGTGCTCCATGCAATATATGGCTTCCTTAATACCCACCACTAGGCTAACCCAACCTCCCACCCTCCTCCCTTCCAAAACCATCAGTTTGTTTCTCAGAGTCCGCAGTCTCTCATGGTTTGTCTCCCCCTCTGATTACCTCCAACTCACTTCTCCTCTCCATCTCCCAATGTCCTCTGTGTTATTCCTTATGCTCCACAAGTAAGTGAAATGATGATTGACTCTCTCTGCTTGACTTATTTCACTCAGCATAATCTCCTCCAGTCCTGTCCATGTTGATATAAAAGTTGGGTATTCATCTTTTCTGATGGAGGCATAATACTCTGTAGTATATACGGACCATATCTTTATCCATTTGTCTGTTGAAGAGCATCTTGATTCTTTCCACAATTTGATGACTGTGGCCATTGCTGCTACGAACACTGGGGTAGTGATGGCCCTTCTTTTCACTACATCTGTATCTTTGGGGTAAATACCCAGGAGTGCAATTGCAGGGTTCTAGGGTAGCTCCATTTTTAATTTCTTAAAGATTCTCCACACTGTTTTCCAAAGTGGCTTCATCAACATGCATTCCCACCAAGAGTGTAAGAGGGTTCCCCTTTCTCCACATGCTCTCCAACACTTGTTGTTTACTGTCTTGTTGGTTTTGGCCATTCTAACTGGTGTAAGGTGGTATCTCAATGTGGTTTTGATTTGAATCTCCCTGATGGCTAGTGATGATGAACATCTTTTCATGTGTCTGTTGGCCATTTTTATGTCTTCTTTGGAGAAGTGTCTGTTCATGTCTTCTGCCCACGTTTTAAAAAAAATTTTTATTTAAACATATAATGTAACCCCACCCCCCTCTCCCAACTCCCCCCACCCCCCTCAGTTTGTTTTATGACATTAAGAGTCTTTTTTGGTTTGTCTCCCTCCCGATCCCATCTTGTTTCATTTTTTCTTTTCCCGATCTCATCTTGTTTCATTTTTTCTTTTCCTCCCCACTTAACCCCCATCCCTGTTGCATCTCCACTTCCTCATATCAGGGAGATCATATGATAGTTGTCTTTCTCTGATTGACTTATTTCACTAAGCATAATACCCTCTAGTTTTTAACGTGATTATCTGTTTTGTGTGTGTTGAGTTTGAGGAGTTCTTTATAGATCTTGGATATTAGCCCTTTGTCTGTAGTGTCATTTGTAAATATCTTCTCCCATTCCATGGGTTTCCTCTTTGTTTTGTTGACTGTTTCCTTTGCACCATTTTTTTTAGAGATTTTATTTATTTATTTATTTGACAGAGAGAGATCACAAGTAGGCAGAGAGGCAGGCAGAGAGAGAGAGGGGAAGCAGGCTCGCCACTGAGCAGAGAGCCCAACGCGGGGCTCGATCCCAGGACCCTGAGATCATGACCTGAGCCAAAGGCAGAGGCTTAACCCACTGAGCCACCCAGGTGCCCCTCCTTTGCACCAATTTTTAAAAAGGATATTGTAGATGATCAATTTGTAAGCTTTTTGTTGTTGTTGTTTTTTCTTTCCATGTTTAAATTTATTTATTTACATTTATTTTAAAATTTCTTAAATTTCTTTTCAGTATTCCAAAATTCATTGTTTAGAAAGCTTATTGAAGCTTTTGATCCCACACTGACGTCAATGACCTGAGCCCAAACCAGTAGTTGGAGGCTTAATTGACTCTGCCACTCAGGTGCTCCTAAGTATAAATTCATTACCATTCAATAAAATTAAAAATTCAGTTCCTCTATTGCCCCAAATCACATTTTAAGTGCTTAATAGCTATACATGGCTAGTGGGTATCCTATTAGACAGCAGTGATAATGAACATTCTATTGAACTCAGAATAGAACATCACAGAAAGTTCTACTTGTCAGTGCTAGCTGACATATTTGTCTAACACCTTGCATACAAAGTAAATAAGTTTTGGTGGCAAATTCAAAAGTACATGAGGTACCATCCCCTCCTATAAAGAGTGTCAGAGACTAGGAAGGTAAAATAGATCATTAAAGTAACATAATGTAAGACTAGAGAGAGATTTAATATCTCTGTTGAATTGAACAGTACAGTGCATATGTTCCATCCAGAGTATCTCTCTGCCACCCTGAATCCTGCTTTATTTTCAGGTTGGTTTGTGATCCCATAGGGCCCTGAGAACAATTCTGCTGGTTTCAACAGAATGTATTAAACGTATTAGTTTACCTTGTCTTTGAGGTAAAATAACAGACTTGAAATTCAAACCTACTTGTGAAATCCAAACACGACTTCGTGCATCAGTGGTTATTTCATGGCCATATATGATCAAGGTATATGATTTTGGTATAGACTATACCATAGGTTCTCAAACTTGAGCACACATAAGAATCACCTGTGGGGCTTACTTAAATTTCTGCTTCAGAAGGTCTTGGGTAGTGTCTGAGATATTGTCTTTCTAAAAAGTTCCTTGGTGATGCTGGTGCTACTGGTTAGAGGACCACAGTTTGAGAAACACTAGTTGAAGTACTTGCTAATAGTTCTTTGCAGTTTGGGCCATTTTTCATGTCCACATGGAAATGTGAATCCCATTTCTGTTTATGGGGGAAGAGGCCATCTGCAGAGGAAGTGAAAATATCCCAAAATAAAGAGTCGGGAGACCTAGTTTCTTATCTTAGCTCACTGCTTGAATATCTGCGGCCTCAAGCAAGTGATACCTCCCTTTGGGCCTTAGGAAAATGAGAAAGGTCCAAGGTTGCTAAGAATAAAATTAGCAGGAATATAGGAGGCACATAATTAAGGAAGGTGAAGAAAAACTGGGCACAATTTAAAGTTTCAGTGGTTTTCCAGTAATGGACAGAAGCAAAGAAATAGCAAGCAATTACTCTAGCTTTAGGTAATTCAGCAGCGGGTCAATAAAAAACAGTTTTCAGATAAGGAGGCAGAGCCTGAGAGTGATGCTGTCCTAAGAAGAAGACTCTGATGAACTGGGACTGGGAATCAATTGTCAAGAGAGCTCCTGGGAGTACCAAACCATCACTGCCTAGAGGAGGAAACAGGAAAAAGCCAGATGACTGAAACCGTGCTGGGGAGAAGTTCTCCAAACTTAATGGACATGGGATAGCTTAAATTACATTACTGTTATGGCCATCCATCCACTCTCCATCTGCAATGTCCAAACTAACTTTGTGCCTCCCCTGAAATGAGACCAGGCCTTCTGCACGAAGAGCCAGACTTACTACGTATGCTAAAGGCCTCTTGTATCACCACATTTGTCAGCTTTAGCCATTTTTTCTTGGAAACCTTGACACTCTTTATAGGAGTGGCTGATACCTTGTGTACATTTAATTTCACTGGGTTCCTGGCCAATAAAACATCTGAATGAAAGATCTATCATAACATCTAATACAGGTAACTTCGCATATGTTTCTTGACCACTTATTCCATGCACTCCCTTCTTTAATTCTTACCGCAGAGCTGTGAGGCAGGTACTATTTTGTGCCAGAGGTCCAGAGAAGTATCTTACCCAGTCGTATAAATTAAACACAAACCAAACTTTCAAATATAGAGTCTTGATCAAGTAAGCAATAAGTGGATTTTTCCTACTTTGAAGTCTCAACCTTCAGAGACTTTGAGGCATAATTCCAGCTTCCCTGTGTGGCCCTGACAGCTAGGAAGGCATCTCTAAAAGAGCAGGTCCCTGAGAGCAACCCAAAGTGCTTTTCAGACTTCCTTACTGACGCAAAATAATGTCATTGAGAAGGGAGTTTGGGCAGGCATTACTGTCTTTATTTTGTAGAATGCAGTTTAAGAACAGGAAGGTTATTTATCCAAAGTCACGAAGAAGAAGTTCAGAATTGTGAGTAGAACTCAGACCTTGACCTTGGAGAAAGACTCAGGAAGCCAAAGAACCTGCCCATTGAAAGCCTTTCTTTACAACAGCTGCAGAGTATCCAATTTTAAATGCAGGGGTTACTTTGTACGCCTCTGAAATCTCACTCTTTGTGAGTCACTAAGGACACAGACTTGCTGGAAAAAAGGCAATAAACTATACACAAACAGAAGGAAAACAATAGAAAACTTTTCATTGCCCAATCAGGCAGGATACTGAAGGGTCCTGGTTACATTTCTCTCAAAACATACAATGCCTCAAGAATTAAGAGTCAGACCAAAGGGCTCCCTGTCCTGTATGTTTCTTATTACAAAATGTAAGTAAGAGGAAAATAAAATTTGCTTTAGGTAATTTTATTGGCTTAACTGAAACCAGCTATTCTATGGAAATTCTTTCCCCTACATATTATGACAGCAGCAAAACTCATAAAGTTAAATGATGTCCTCAGGAAACTTCCTCATAAAACCTCTCTTAACATCTGCAGGGTTCAACAGACGTCACAGGGCTAAATTCACAGAATGAGTCCTGTTGAGGACAGTCACAGTATATCCCATGCTAGGAAACCATCTCAACTCTGGGCCATTAGATTCTTGAAAATTTTCTTTGGGAATTTGGAGGAGCAGTAAATGGGAAAGTTGAAGAAAAAGAGATATGCAAGCATGTCAGGATGAGGAAAGGCCTGGGAAGCCAGCGAAGGCAGGTGGGTAGCATCTCTGGGCTCAGCGACTTCGAGAGAACATACCTCGAAATCACTGATGATGCAGAGCTTTCGTCCACAGGTGGCATTGTTCTGTCACCTGAACCACCAGCTGAAGCTGGAGCAGAGTCTCAAAAAAGATGGGGGAAGAAGGGTTTTCTACTTTAGCCCCAGCTGTCTCATAACTGTTGTGCAAATCCAGAGGAAACTCTGAGGGGGTAAAATAGCTCCCTCCCACTGTCTAGATACTGTCTTGGCCAGATAGAGAAGTTCTGCCCTGCCAATGACGGTGGAGTGAAGGAGCCTGAGAACACTGGCAAGCAAACAGCAAACTGGAGTTCCCAGACTCTCATCTCTTAGGCGATTCCCTTTGGAGCACATCGGATACCTCTCCAAACCTGAAAATGCCAACAGCAATCCCAGCAAATCTGCCTGCCAGCAATCTCTGCAGGCACTGCCTGTGTTGGTTCCTACAGACAGGACCATGTTACTGGGTGAAACCTCAGAACCATGCACCTGCTGGTGGAGAAGAGCCATAGGAAAGGGAAGCTGATGCCAGAAGGAAGGGATGTCTGGTCATCCCTTTACCTGCCTTCCACCATCTCCAGTCCTGCCATGTCCCTTCTATTCCTTTCTCCCATCTAGTGGTTCAGGGAGTGGGTTTTTGGATATAAGACGAGGGGCCTGTGGTCAGAACTCATATGAAGATCCTGGAGGAGGCTTGGTTTATAGTAGAAAATCATGGGCCTTTAGTCAGGTTGGCCTGGGTTTGAATCTTGGCTCAGACCTTACTAGAAACTTGACTCTGAAGCTCTCCAAGTGAAATGGCAGTAACAATACATACCTGCAGTGCTGATGAGAGGAATTAATAAGATAACTCAAGCTAGAAATTGGAGAAGACTCTTTAATTCCTCCATTTACCTTCTCCCTTTCCCCAACAGGTATCTAGGCAGCCAGCATTTCCTGCCCAATTTGTTGCCTAAATTGGTCTCCAGATGACTCCTTTGCTCTCTTACCCTCAATAACACTGCACTTCAAGGCCTCATCATCTTTTGTCTGGACACCACAGTAGCACCTTAATTGCTTCTCTACTTTGTTCAAGATCATGGAGCCAGATTAACTATTAAAGATACAAGTCTGATCATATCTTTCTTCTCTCATACCCCAGAATGGGTGCCCTATTAATTTTTCTTTCCTTGGTGTTTCTACACTTGAAAAAACATCTCTCTGCTTATGCATTGACATCAGGCTCCCCTCTGACACTCTGAATGTCCTGATGGTAGAAGATGTTGATCTTTGTGCCTTCAGAACTTAGCATGATGCTTCATAGAGAACAGATCTTAAATAGACATTCCTACATAACTGAATGAATGGTTACACATTTAATAGAGTTAAGGAGCTGCTTCTTAAAAGATATTCAGCAAATAGTTATCACTTTTAGGGGACAAATTGTTCAAATAATTGAAAATGAGATGGTTCTGAAGGTTCTGGTTTTTCTCCTTGATGACATTTTCAATGTGGATTCTTAAGATGGTTTTGGCACATAGTAGGCAATTTAAGATTTGTTGAATGAAGAAGTGAATGAATAAATGAATGAATCAATTCTATGGAATCAGGGCAGGTACTATTCCCTTCCCTTGACTACTGAAGAAAGTGAAGCTCAGAGAGGTTGGAACTAAACTCTGGGACATATCCAATGAGGTCCAATCACCTGTAAGTAGGTGGAAGAGCCAGAAGCAAGTGCTGGTTGTCTACTTGCCTTTCCAGTTTTGCAGAAGTCCTTTCTCACTAGAACGAAATGACAACTAGCCAGGCAAGCATGGAAACCAAAAACTGTTGTACTTTACTCTATGCTCCTGGGTTTGATTGGTGATGGATTTGCAAGGCCTATAAACATTGGAAACAAAGGACAACAGCTGATAGGATGGCTGTGCCCAGGTGAAAACTGTGCCATGGTTTTTGGCATGCTGTTCCAGTATAGCACATCACAGCAGAATGAAAAGGGAGGTCATATCAGACGCCTTCCAGAAGTCCAAGCTCCATCAATACTGAATCACTCAATGGTTTGAACTCTCCAGTCTAGTATCCTTATGGTCCTGGTAGATTGTTTTCATACAGACTCTTTCTCATGATTAAGAAACAACCACACCCAGAACCCACTGTTGTCACAAGAGACACACAGGCCCTATGAAGCATCAGTGCTGAAGTAAGAGCATTCAGGAGACTGTGAATGGCATTAATGGAAATCTAGTAGAAAGACTAGTAAAGAGCTGACTTCCTACTAGGAGAGGCACCTGCAGGAGGGCAAATACCTCAGGGTATTTACCTAGGCTCCTTCCCTGCCACACTGAGGCTTTGGCAGTTACTCCTGTTCCTTCCATCGCCACAGCTCCTTTTGGGGCGGGGTGGGGGGGTAGAGGGAGGTGCGTTCTCTGGTAACCTGATTCCCTCTCCTTGTCTTTTAGACCTGGAATGGTAAAAGCTTCCTGCTATTGTTAGTTGCTGGACACTTTACCATCTCTTGTTTGACATTTGTGATAGTCCTTTACTAAATGTCCTGCCAGAATCCTGATTGATACAGAGGAGAAAATAATTTCTCAGCTTTTCTTCTGAGACATTCTGTGCAAATGATTTAATCTATGTCTTAGTTTCTTCATCTGCAAAATGGAAATAATAATTCCTTCCCTGTCTACCTCCTAGACAAAGTTCTGAAGAGAAAATGTTGGAAAGCATTTGGAAATAGATGAAGTACATAAAAAGGAGGCAGAAAAGCAATAGAGAGTTTTTAATCATCTCCAATTTTGAACAAAAACAACGATTCACGCTACCATCTCCTTTCTGCCGACATGGGTCTTCCCAAGAGATTTAAAGTATTATGGAACTCTTTGGGTTTTATAACAAGCTTACAAAAATCCCTGAGGTTCTTGTTTCCTGACTGATGGGTGATAATTAAGTTGTAGGAATGTCCTCAGCATTCTTCCTCTTCCCGCATCTTTCAGTCACGGAGAATGATGGATAAATAAATCTTCCATTTTGTTTTTCTTCTACCTTGAAAATAAGGATTGAACCCCATCCCCCCAGGGGATCATCATCACTTTGCCCAAATATCATGATAGTGAATCTCCGAAAGATAGTGTGACCTGATAGAAGGACCACGGGTCTTTAGGAAACCCTCAGACCTAGGTTTCAGGTTCTGTCCTTAGAAGGTCTGTGAATTTTTAGAAGCTTATTCAACTCATTGAGCTTCAGTTTCCTTCTTTGTTAATCTTACAATTTTGTTATGTGGATTACAGTAGATGGAATGTGGGAAAGTACCCAGCATAGTTCCCAGCACACAGTAGGTACCCAATATTGGCTTACTGTCTTATATAGTTAATGTGTAATAAATGGTGTAACTGAAGAATGAACAATGCAGAAACGTGATACATGATACTCATTTTAGAAAGCCAGTAAAAGTATACAGAAGGACAGCAGCCTTCTCTGATTGTTTAACTTTGTCTCACAAAGCCATTGCTCTATTGACAGGTTATTTTACCCTTAGGAAGACACTGGACTTTAAGGGGAGATAAGCCAAATTGATCCATAGTCTATTTCCTAATTTTGTATCTTGTTACTATACAAAATTAAGATGTGCTTGCCCATCATCAAGAAAACCCTCTGGGACTTTGAAAAATAATTTTAATTCTGATTTTTAAAATAGAAGCTAAAAAGGCCTAAGTAAATATAGAAAATTGGTGTTGATGTTAGAAATTGTGTATACTTATTTATTTCTTTTTTAATTGTGTATTTTAAACTAGTGTTTTCTTTTTCCTTGTGGCAAAAGTAACACACGGCTTGAGGTAGAGAAATTTCAAAATCAGAATTAAAATGTTTAAAAAAGCAGCTTCATTATTTAGCCACTAAGAAATGTACACTGTTAATAGTTATCATTTTGGTGTTTCCTTCTAGTCACATATACATGTGCACTTGCATGTTCAAACACACACACATGCATACACACGCACACACAAACACACATCCATTTGTTAAAAACTCTTACATTTATGCCCAGCCCAACTCTCTCTTCTGAGAATAAGACTCAAAGAGGCAATTGCCGTATTGTTCAGTCCTGGTCTGCTCAAGACTGATGGTTTCTTAGGATGTAGAACTTTCAGTGCTAAAATTGAGAAAATACTGGCCCAATAGCCCACTTGATGGCCTATACACACCTTAAACTTGGCAAGTACAAAACTGAACTCATCATTCCCGCCCAAAACTCCTGCTCCCTCAATGATCTGATCTTAAGGAATGGTGTCATTTTCTATCCATGTGGCCAAGATAGGAATTAGGGATGAATTCTTGAGGCATTCCTCCTCTATCTCTATCCAATAGTCCCTCTGGTACTAAGTTCTGGTCATCTTACTTGGAGCACTCCTATGACTTCTAACCAGATCTTCTGCTTCTAGCCACACCCTCATTCAATCCAAATTCCACAAAAAAAGCAGAATACTAATCCGAAGAATTCAAACATGACCAAATCTCTATACTGCATAGAACCCTCAATACCTCCTATTGCTCTCAGGATAAAAATCTAAACTCCTTAGCATGACCCACAAGGTACTGCTTACTTCAGTAGCTTTGCCTCTCTCTTTTTAAAATTTTACTATGTTATGTTCGTCACCATACAGTACTTCATTAGTTTTTGGCGTCATTTCCAGGACTTGTTGTTTGCGTATAATGCCCAGTACTCCATGCAATATGTGCCCTACCTTAACATCCATCACTCGGTTACCCCATCTTCCCATCCCCTCCCCTCTGAAACCTTTAGTTTGTTTCCCATAGTCCATAGTCTTTCATGGTTCATCTTCCCCTCTGACTCTCCTACCCTTCATTTTCCCCTTCCTCCTCCTAACATCCTCCATGCTATTCCTTATGTTCCACAAATAAGTGAAACTATATGATAATTATCTTTCTCTGCTTGACTTATTTCACTTAGCATAACCCCCTCCATTTCTATCCATGTTGATGCAAATGGTGGGTATTCATCCTTTCTGATGGCTGAGTAATATTCCACTGTATATATGGACCACATCTTCTTTATTCATTCATCTGTTGAAGGGAATCTTGGCTCCTTCCAGTTTGACTATTGTGGACATAGCTTTGCCATCTCTTATCCTGCCCTGGGGCCTCTGTCCCAACATGTTAAAATGTGGCAGCACTGAGTCTATTAATCACATACTTCTGGGCCTTCTTATAAACCTTCAAGGTCTGGGATTAGATCCTATGTTCTCCCAGGAAGCCTACTCTGAAGCCTGTAAACATTTTGTATTCTTTCTAGTAAGTTTACATAATGTACATGTCAGCAGAATTTTGAAGACTAATTGGGCCTTAAGAAATTTGCTGGGAGTTCTTGCATCAGGCTGCTGTCTCCTTAGTACCCATCAGAGAAATCCAACAAGGGGCTAGATCTTCACAGTCTATTGAGTTGACCAGTGGCTTTCCAGTGTGTGTGCACATTAGAATCATTCTGGCTGCCTATCAAAATTTCTGATGGTTTGGCCTCATGCCTAGAAACTATTTAATTGATCTGAGCTGGGTCTAGGAATCAATAATTTTTAAAGCTCCCCAGGAGATTCCCATATGTGCCCAGGGTTGAGAACCCCTGCCATAGCTATGCTACTCCAACACCACCTGGCACTGACACAGTTGTTTTCTGCCCATCCTAAGATTAACTGTGGGCTTTCTCAGTTATTCTTTGTCACAATACAAATCTTACCCAGAGAAAGTATTCCTTGCTTTCGGGGCAATGAAGTGACAGTTTTATCTCCAGGTTGTTGAATTCCATCTTTATTTCTCAACTGGACCAAACTCAGGAAGGGATGCCATGAATTTTTATCCTTAAACCCCAGCAGAGAGGGAGTGATTAGAAATACATTTGACTGGAGTAGTTCTCCACTACAGGCAATTTTGCCCCCAGGGGGAAATTTGGCAATATTAAGATAGTTTGGGTTGTCACAACTTGGATTTTTTTTTAAGGTTTTATCCCCAGGGGTACAGGTCTGTGAATCACTACGTTTACACATTTTACAGCATTCACCATAGCACATACCCTCCCCAATGTCCATAACCCCAACAACTTGGATTTTTTTTAGAGACTTTATTTATTTGACAGAGAGAGATCACAAGTAGGCAGAGCAAGAGGAGGAAGCAGGCTCCCCACTGAGCAAAGAGCCTGATGCAGGGCTCAATCCCAGGACCCTCAGATCATGACCTGAGCCGAAGGCCAAGGCTTTAATCCACTGAGCCACCCAGGTGCCCTGGTTGTCACAACTTGGGCTATGGGTGTGTGTTACTGCCGTCTAGTTAGTGGAGGCCGGGGATGCTGCTAAACGTTCTCTAAAGCATGGGACAGCCCCCTGAGGCAAAGAATGATCTGGCTCAAATGTCAGTAGTGTTGAAGCTGAGGAATCCTGACTGAGAGACTACATGATCTCAACGCTTCCTCCTGGCTTTGTATCAATGACCACCTGTGGAAGAGCCTTAGAGTATTGCAAGGAACTAGAGTGAAGCGTGCAGAAGAATAAGCTAGTTTTGGAAAGAAGGAAACAATGAATGCAGATATAGAGCAGATTTTAAGGTGGAGATGGGTGACTTAAGGATGGTGAGGTTGTCTCTTGACTATTTCTTCAATATCAGTGATGCTCCACATGTGAACTCTGGACCAGCAGCACCAGCACCCACTAGGAAGTTGTAAGAAATGCAAATTCTCAGGCCTTCCTCCAGACCTACTGAATAAAAAACTCTGGGGTTGGGGCCCAGAATTCTGTTTTAACAAGCCCTCCATGAGATTCTGATGCATGCTCAAGTTTGACAACATTGTTCTAAATCAAACGTTGTCCTGTCATAATGTCTGCTGCAGTTTGGTACATTGTATGCTTTCAAGAGTAGGTCTCATTACTGGGAGTGGCAGGGGTGAGTGACTTACAAGAGTGCTTATGAAGAGGGCCAGCTAGTCTGCAGGGGAGATGAGCTAGAGGTAATGATTCCTGACACGTCCATTTAGTGATTTTACTCTTTCATGGGATCCCTGTCATAAAATGTTTTAAGTGACAGTGCAACCAGGCATGCAAGTGGTCAACAACAATAGTATTTGGATAGATGTTTAATTGCCAGGGAAAAGGAAAGGAGAAGAAAAAAAGATAAGTAAATTACAGAAAAGGTTCTGAGAATTAGAACAGAGAATGGCCCTTTCTTTTCTCAGCCACTGAGGCACTTAATTGAATCCTGCTTGTCTCACCCACCCCACCATTCTCCCACCTCCCCTCCAAATCTCATGGCTTAAAGGCAAGCCAACATTCATCATTTCTAATACGAGACTCAGTCACTCAGTCCCTGCTATTTCAGAGACGGTTTGAAGTAATGTACCTGACCATGAACTATGTCAGTGAAATGAAAGAGACCCGGTTTTTGGAAAATCTACCAGGCTGCTTTCCTTCCCATTCCTTTTCTAAGAATTTAGGCCCCCTTATCCTCCAAGAGCTCTGCTGTGAGAGCCAGGTGAGACCAAGACACTGTTTCTTCTTTCTGTGACTTTCATTCCAGCCCCTCCCTCGAGTCTTTCCCTCCTGGTTTCCTCCTCTTCCAGACTCTTCCCTTCCTTTTTTTTTTTTTTTCCCCCTTGCAGCTCTGAGGCTGGTAGAGGGAAAAATATGTTTAATTTGATAGAAAAACTACAGGGGGGGATATAATGATAAATGGATTGCATTTGGGGATTTTCTAAGACACTGACAATAAGGAAAGAAAGCTTCCACAATGACTTTAGACTTGCCTTGAAAGGAAGTGTCACAGGTCAAAAGTGATGTGATGACACTAATAAATTAATCAGTACTGTCACTATATGTGAGGGTAAGAATAAGTAGATGAGAGGACTGTTTTTCTTAGAGCCTTTAAAAGGGCAGACCAAATAGCACAAACTTGGCAAAATGTCTTCCATAGTATCTAGTTAATGTATATATGGGCATGTATATATACATATCCATCCATCCATGCTTCTGTCCATTAAGCAGATATTTGTTAAGCCCCAACTGTATGCAAGCCCTCTTTTAGGGGCTGAGGAGATAGAGGTGAATTAGATAGGCCACTTCCTTTCCTTCAGTCCTTGATATTTGCACAACAGTAACCACATAAACAAATAAACATGATTAGGATGACGGTAGGTGCCACTAGGAAGACTGGTGGAAGGTGGATTTGAAGTGGAGGAATACATGTACGAACAATCGAGCCTGGAAGGCTTCTCTGAGTCATTGAGTTTGGAGACAACACCTGAAGTTAAGAATGCACCAGCCATTCAGAGGTGGAGAGGGGGCAAAGTGGAACACTTAAGGATTTCATGCATATATCGGCTTTAGAAATGTGAACTCAGGGGCTATCTGAGTCTAAGAAAAAATATCCATAACCTATCCAAAAGTGTGACTGGAGTCCTTTCAATGGCATACTGAAGCTTTAACAGGCCCTCATAAGGATGATTTATTTTCCTACATGAATATACCGTTGCTTGATTTTCCTATTTATTATCTATGAACTAAGAGCTCAGACTCTGTGAAGTTATATATGATACAGTGATTTCTGTCTGGTAGCAAAGATGACCCTGGAGTTTATGATTTATTGCTGTGAAGGACATTAACCAATTTTATCCCTAGAATTCTTAGTCCTGCTTAAAGAAGAAGACTATGTAAACCCGACTGTTCAAAATACTCATGGAGAACAGTTTGATCATCTTATTGGTTTCCTCATTAATGAATGAGATAAATAAAATCTTTGACATATGTTCATTTGATCATTGGATGAGAGTCATGCTTTTCAGTTTTCAAAAATTATACTTTGAGAAGACTCACCATTTTTCAGCTCAGAGGTCTGGAGTCCAGAGATCAGCTTTAATGAATTCACAAAGCCCTAGAATTGTATGCATTTTAAAAGCAAATATCCTATTAACTTAATCAGACTCTCCAGAGGGACTTGGTGTCAAACAGCTAACCAAAGTAGAATCTTTCAAGACTCCTCACACCCCTTGCCTTAATTTTCCAACCTTTTCGCCAAGCAACTTCCTGATTGATAATTTTGCCTCATAAGTGTTCAGATATCAGGGAAGGAGAATCTTGTGTGGAGCACAAGGATTATAGTTCTTGTTAAATTAATTTATTAAAATTGTATTGAGGGGTACCTGGGTGGCTTAGTCGGTTAGGAATCTGCCTTTGGCTCAGGTCATGATCCCAGGGTCTTGGGATTGAGCCCCACGCTGGACTCCCTGCTCAGTGGGGAGTCTGCTTCTCCCTCTCCCTCTTCAGCTCCCCCTGCTCGTGCTCACTCACTACCTCTCTCTCTCTCTCTCTCAAATAAATAAAATCTTAATAAAAATAAAATTGTATTGAAAGTTTTGTAATTTAATATACTGGCTTCTTGACTTATGCAGCTACCTCTATTATGAGTCAATTTTTCCAGGTCTCATCAAGTCAGAGTGATTGGACAAAGCTGAGTTCCTATACAAGAAAAGAAGCTGCAGACCACAACAGGTGAAATAGAACTCTGGCTGGAGCAGTCCAGCCTGAGCAGCCTCTGTAGGTATCATGAAGAGGTGTCTCCAGCATGTTTCTTTCTAAGTCTATAGAATGGAGGAAGAATGAGATGATCATTCTAGCTTTCTTCTCCTTATTGGTGTGGCACAAGAGCATTTGCGTCCTTTCTGCAATGGGTCAAAGGACACAGGAAGAAAGGTAATTTACATGCTCTCAGTGAATAAATAATTCATTTCTTATGAAGTCAGTCAACCTGTTGTCCCCTGATGTTAATTTCATGTACTCCCCACAGACAAAACTCTGGTTTTCCCCAAGAATTTTATGGAAATCCAAGCACTTTTGCAGACAGCTGAGATCTCACAGGCAACATCTCCATAAGGAGATGCTGATACCTCCTCCAGATCCTGAGAAAGAGGGACTATGGCATCCTGCCAAATACCTAAAAATGGGCCATTTCTCCTGGCCTCAAGGGCTCTCTCTTTATAAAAGCTATCCTTTCTAAGAGCTAGCTCTCTTACTGTTTTGTTTGGTAATTCTATTGAAAAGACTTACCAGAGAGAAATGCCCAGATGGCTGCAGATTGCAATACTTTAAAAAAATTTCTTGTTTAATGTTTAAAATGTGGCAGAGTAGCTGAATGTCCTACAGAAACTGACTCAATGCAATGGCCTCTTGGGATGTCAACTCAGTTTGTGGAAGCCTTCCTATCGACAAGGGTAGTTTTAAAAAACATTTCCAAAGGTGCAAAAATAAAAATTGAGCTCTTAAAGCAAGTTTTTCAGCTTCAGTATTAACCAAGTGGTGCAATGAATGATGATGTGGTTCACATTAATAAACAAATAAGTAAATAAGTGAATACATGTAGCAACCAAGAATAAACTAGCAGAAATGAATGTCTGGGTCGCTAGCACACAGTGTCATTTGGACAGAACAGGGACCCCACCAGTTTGAATTATGCCACAAAATTGAATCAAGGGATTCTCAAACTTTCTGCTTAGAATATTCCTTCTGCTTCATCATCCAGGAACTTTGTCTAGCTTCCTAGTTTTATTCAAGCATCCTTCCAGTAGCTGGTTAGCTATCTTAAGTTTTAGTACAGAAGTAGACATAGATGGTTAAATAATGTGGAGAAACCTCTTCCCATCACAGCAACTGTGATTTATTGAGATGGAATTTCTCTGTAACAGAGAAATGTCCACTTTGGATGACAACAGGGCTCCCTCTCCCCTTAAAGGATCTCACCAGGGCACTGATTTATTTGGTGATCTTAGTTCAGAATGTCAAAATGTCTTCCAAAGGTGATTTCTTCAAAAGCATATTTGGAGTTAGTCAATGACAGAGCAATTGTTGGGACAAATGTTCCAACAAAATAGTCTGACCAAGTTATGTCACCTCTTTTATGTTCTTTGTTCATAACGGTGGTGAAAGGAAGGACCACCCCTCCTGCCTTAGAAGGGTTTCTGAGACGGAGGGATCTGGGCGTGAGAGAGCTCTTAGAAGCTGTCATACCCTCATCCCAGACTGCTGAGACAAGAGCCATCATCAGGTTAAGTATGCCCAGTATAGGCAGATGTCAAGCACTCCTAGTACAATAATACCTAGTAGTTGTTTCAAAAGGGGAAGTTCAAAGTAATGGTAACAGGAAGAAGGTTCTTTTGGTAATAAATTTTTTTTATTGTGATAAAAGATATGTAACATAAAATCTACCATTTTAATCATTTTAAGTACAGAGCTCTGTGGTACTAAGTGCATTCAGACTGTTGTGCAACCATCACTACTGTCTGTCTCCAGCACTTTTCCATCTTCCCACTGAAACTCTATATCCATTAAACATTAGCTCCCAAGATTCTTTTTAAAAAAAAATTTAAGACCAGACTATGTGGTTTCTTGGTTAAAAAAACAAACAAACAAACAAACCCAAAAGTCATAATACTTGCTTTAGCAAGGTGTGCTCTCTTCCCAGATATTAAGGAAATCAGACCTGATTCTCACTGATGAAAAAGTATCTCAGCATTGAAGAACTACCGTTGACCCATTTGTAGGAGACACATCCCTTCTGCTTTGAAATCATTAAAGACTGGGCAGAGGAGGGCTTCACTCACAGCAGAAGCCTGACACATGAAGAGGTAGAATTTTCTCCATGGATGGTGCTGATTGGGAAAAAAAGCGGGGGGATGGGATCCTAACATGAGGGACCAAATAGAAAGAAGGCCTAAAGGAAAAGAGAGAAGAGAAGTTGGAGAGAATTGCTCTGGCTGTATATGGGAGTGGCTACTCTTTTAGATAGCACAGATAAGGAATATTTCTATTATCAGGAAGTTTTATTGGACAGTGCTGCTACAGAGTGTAGTTTCTAGAGTTAGATGGACTTGATCCTGCCTATGTTGCATGCAAGCTCTGTGAATTTAAGCAAGTCATTTAATCTTTCCAAGCCTCAGTTTTCTCACCAGCAAAATGGGGACAATAATATCTTCCAGTGGAAAAGCCAGCTAGTTGGACACCAAATATTTGTTTTCTTTTCTATGCGCCAATGAGATCACATTTCATAGCCTCCCTTGCAGTTCATTGTGGTCATATGACTAAGTTCTAGTCATTGGAATATAGGAAAGCAATGCCAAGTTCTGTTTTCAGCTAAAACTCCTGGAGATAGCCCTCTCCACATCTTTTCTCTTTTGTGTGCTAAACTCAAATAGCAATGAGGCCCTAAGGTATGGATGAACTACAAGATAGAAGCAACTGGGTTTTCAAATCACTGTATGAAGGAGAGACAACACTGATTAGGAAGATTTCTCTTTGACTGTTATGAGAGCTAGAAATAAACTTCTACTGCATGGGTGTTCTTGGTTACTGCAGTGTCGTTCCACCTAGGGTAAGGATAGGGTTGAGTAAGAAAATCTAAGCAAAGTGTCCAGTGTAGTACCAGGTGGCTGGTGAATGCTCAGTAAATGTTAGCTTTCTTTCTGTAGCAAAGAGCAAGGACCACAGAGCAAGAGAGACCTGGGTTTAAATGAGGCTGCACTACTTAAGCAATTTGCTCAAACATAGTCTTGAATTCCCGGTCTGTAAAAAAGGGGGAATATTAATGAAAAATGAAAGAATTATTAAATTTGAGAGAGTGTAGCTTTTCTCTCATTTAGAAGCCCCCTTTATTCCTGCATGATTTCACACTCTTTAAGCTGGTTATTGCTTTCCCACGCTGCAGTATTGATTACAAATCTCAGTAGAGGCAGCCTGCTGGGTCCAGGATGCCATTTACTTAAGTGGAGTTAAGAAGTCCTGTGCCATGGCTGATCCAATATAGAGACATCTAGATGAGTCTGCAATCCTCTGGTAATTGTGGGACATTTAGGCTGAGTGAACCATCCACAGGCACAAACCCAGAAGCCCTTGAGCCCAGAAGGCCATAAAAAAAGTACTTACATTTTAACAGATCTCAAGAGAACATAATAGGTCCATGGATCATTCAAGCTCTTTTCCCCCCCTTTTAGTTGTAAAGTAGATAGAGAGGGAAGTGAACTTGCTTTCAACTGCCTAAAACTGTCTTTATTACAGGGGTTTCCAACAATGCCAAATAGAGTTACTGACAGACCCCTTAAATCCACCTTCTCGTGTTTTATACCAAGAATCAAAATGTTGGTGTAATCTATGGGGTACCTTATAATCGAATCTATGGGCTTGGGGGAATTATGGGGCTGAATTGGGGTCACTGTCAAGGACAGATCTGGGGGTTAGAACTCAGATTTTTGTTTTGTTTTGTTGTTATTTTCTTTTCAAGCAGTATGAGTCAGAAGGTTTGCTAGAGAAAAACAGGCTGAAGAAGAAAGACAAGTTGGGCAACTAAGCCCAAAGGATCAGAAGAAAAATAAGAGGAACTTAAGAATCCAGGAGTTAGGGAGTCACATGGTGTTGGGAATAAAGGGGGAAGGTCCAAGGCAAACTCCAAAAACATACTCCTGGACTCAGTCAAGTCCATTTGGCACTTGAGTCAGTCTGGCTCAGAGAGTCCAAAGCAAAGACAATGAATTTGTGGTGAAAATACAATTTCAATTCAAGATGGCCTGGTCACATTTGAGAAAGGAAGAGATACCATTAGTTCTCTGTAACCAAAGGACAAATGGTAAGGATTTCATTTAGAAAGATGAGCAGAACGTATACATACATATACACTTAGCTTTGCGATAGAAATACTGACTGACCTAAGAGAAGTACCAGCAAGTCACCTAGGTTTGGAGAATCAGTAGGAAGACAGTGTTTCTCAATGTGTGCTTGGCAAATGTCTTGCACCAACATCCTTTAGGAAAGTTGCTAAAATGAAGATTCCAGGACCACTGGGGTCTAGGATCCTGGTTCAGCAGAGCACTTTTCTGATTGGCCAGAAATCCAACTTTGGGGGTGTCACATGGGGGCTCATGAACATGGCTATTCTAAATGAATCATGCTACAGAAAAGAGAGGG
>ML107381.1:0-44078 GCA_003697995.1 Taxidea taxus jeffersonii | reverse complement strand
CATGAACATGGCTATTCTAAATGAATCATGCTACAGAAAAGAGAGGGCATAAAGGGTGAGTAAGATGAGTCATAGGTGAAAATGTCATTTGTTGGTTGCTTTGGACTTTGGCCCTCCTCTCATGCTGTCATGGGGCCTTGAGTCCTATAACCTCTGCTTTGACTTTGGGGACCTTTTTCTCCTTTTTTTCTGTGACTTCCTTTTGCCTGGTTCTCGTGCTTGTGCCCATTGCACCATGACTTCAGTGAAAAACTGGGCCTCTCTCTTGCATAGGCATGGGGACAGACTGATACAGAAATCACTCTAGATACCTCTTCAAGGCAACCACACTCAGAAAATACCTGATGAACTCTGCATGGAGAAAGTGTCCAAGTTACCCGTGTGGTTTAAGAATTAGAGAAGGACACTGGGTGTGGTGCATAAACAATGAATCTTGGAACACTGAAAAAATGAAATAAAATAGAATAAAATTTTAAAAAGCATTAGAGAAGGAGATAGGAAATGGCCTTGAGGTGCTTAATATGGTGCCTTTCTTTCTTTTCTTTTCTTCCTTTCTCTCTCTCCCTCTCTCACTCTTTCTTTCATTTTAAAGATTTTATTTGTTTATTCAAGAGAGAGACAGACAAACAAAGAAAGAGCGTGATGGGGGGTGCAGAGAGAGAGAGGGGAACTGCAAACTTTCCACTGAGCAGCGAGGCTGAGGCAGGGCTCAGAATCTCAGGACCCTGGGATCATGACCTGAGCTGAAGGCAGGCAGTTAACCTATTCAGCCACTCAGGTGTCCCGATATGGTGGTTTTCCAGACTTTTATGTCATGGCATCTTCCTATAGTATGAAGTACAGTTAGAGTGTTAAGAATGTGTTAAGAATGCCTGCTGATAGTGCCTTCTCACCCTCTTCTCTAGGAGCCCTGTTTGGTAGAACCTATTCTGAATACTGGCATTGCCTTCTAAAGAATATATATTGGATATTAATAATGTATTTATGAAATCAAAAGAATTGATTAGTATCACATTTCATGGAATGGAACTTAATAAAAGTACAGTTTAAGAAAAGAAACAAAATTCAGAGGACCTGGGTGGCTCAGTTGGTTAAGCATCTACCTTTGGCTCAGGTTTTGATCCTATGGTCCTGGATAGGAGCCTTGCATTGGGCTCTCTGCTCAGCGGGGAGCCTGCTTCTCCCTCTCCCTCTGCCCCTCCCCTTGCTTGTGCTCTCTCTCTCTTACTTACTCTCTCTCAAGTAAATAAATAAAATCTTTTCAAAAAAAGAAAACAAACAAAATTCAATAAACTTTATATTGACAAATGATAGTTAGAAGGCATAATGGAAGACTCCATTTACAAGAGTTAAAGAAACAAAAACTAGGCATAAATTGAAATATAAATGTTAGAAACCTGTAAGAGAAAACCATTACCATTAATCACCCCTACAGACATAAAAGGAGACTTGAACAAATGGGAAGACATGCCATATTCTAGGATAGGAAGATTCAATATTGAAGCGGTTTTCTTTACAATATAAATAAAAATACCATCACATTTTGCCCCCTCGTATTAGTTCTTTGTAAAGCTAAGTGGACAGAAAAAAAAAACAAGCAAAATGTCCAGGAAAACCTTTAAAAAGACAAGGAATACATAAGTGGGAAGAGCTAGCTAGCTCTGCCAAGTATTAAAGTGTACTACAAAATGATTATCAGTAAGAGAAGTCGGTAAAGAGTGGTATAGAGACAGGAAAGGAAGTTACATTTTTCTGAATATACTTATTCTATAGTTTTAACTTTAGGATCATGTAAACATTTTACAGAGTTACAGAGCAAAATTAAATTTGTAAAAAAAATCCCAGAAACTGAAAGAAAAATTGAACAAACGAAATGAGAGTTCTATGGGGTAGAGGTTTGGCTATGGAGAAGAACTATTTCAAGAGACTTTAATATACAACTCATATATATATATATATGTATATATATATATATTATATACTCGTATATAATATACAACTAGTGTCCAGAGAAATTAAGATCCAATGGAGAAAAAGAGCTTTAAAAGTCCAAAATTCATGAATTTTAAAATGTGTACCAGGAAGCAAGGAAACTATTACATACTATTAAGTTCATGTCAAAAGAACTCAAGAGTTAACGTAAAGCAGTTTTCATTGGTTAAATGTGCAACAATTCAAGATTTCAAAGGAATACTAATAACTGAAATAGATAGAAACTCTCAGATATATTAAAAATCTATAAATTCTTTTTAAAAAAAGATTTTATTTATTTGAGAGAGAGAGTGTGTGTGTGAGAAAGAGAGAGAGCATGAGCAGTGGTGGAGAGGGAGAAGCACACTCCCTGCTGAGCAGGGAGCCCATCGTGGGGCTTGATCCCAGGACTCTGGGACCACGAACTGAGCTGAAAACAGTTACTTAACCAACTGAGCCACCCAGGTGCCCCCAAATTCATAATAATACTGGGGACTTCACTAGTCACCTATGGAGGATACAAGAAAAATAATTTGCTATTCTGAAAATTGGTTTGAAGAGAAGGAAAGATAAAGCATTTTTCCTGTCTTTCCCATATGAATCATTCCTCAGGAAATGAAATAGTTATTAAAGGAAAAGTTTTTCTTTACAGAAGACATTAAACAATAGTTAAAGAAGTAATGCTAGAATTGGAAAGTTACCATTTTGGAAACCTTAACAAACTAAAGAATGAAGGCAATGTTCCTCAATGACTGCTCACACTCTCAGAAAGACACATCACTTATAAAGCATTCTTGCTAGAAAACAGATCCCAAATCTGATTAAGCCCAACTACTCAGTTATAGGGAACACAGAATATTAGAAATGCCACAGGATAAACCAGTATGGTCTCTTCAATAAGTAAATTGCAAGGAAAATAAAAAAAAGGAAGGAACTAACATGTTAAAGGAGACTTCAGAGTTATTTTGGTCTATGCAATGCTTGGACCTTATTTAGACCCCAATTCAGAAAAAAAAAGGCAATTTTTAAAAAATAAATGAGGCAAGCCATCAGTCAAACATGAACAGTGGCAGAATATTTAATGATATTAAGGAGGCTTAGTTAATATTCTTAGACATATAGCATAATTAGATACTATATAATGGTTTTATGGTTATACTTATAGAATGATTCCTTACTCTTTAGAAATACATACTGAAGCATTTTGGGGTGAAATGATATCTGGAACAGGGCCGCATCATGACCTTCATTGGCCCTCAGCATTTTTGCCTTCATGGGCTCCCTCCCACCATAGTAAATTTTCAGAATACTAAAAATGTCAGTGCTTTCTGAGGTGAGAAAAAATTAAAACATTTTACTCAATCTTACAAATTCATTTTTTCCTTTCTAATCTTAAAAGAAATGAAAACAACTTCATGGACTCCTGAAAGTCTGCTGGGCCTTGGCACTGTTCTTAAAGGATGTGTTTGGCCCTGGTCTGGGATTTGCTTCAAAGCAATCCAATGGGGAGAGGAAGGGGAAAATCGGTGTTAGGGGTGTGTGTGAAGGAAAATTGGCCACGAGACAGTAATTGTCGAAGTTGTGTGCTGGGCATGGAGAGTTACCATATCATCTTTCTACTTTTATGTATGTTTGAACATTTCCATAATAACTTAAAGCATCGTTTTCTGAAAAGGCTTCTTTGAATGCTTTTATTTTTTATACAAAGGAGCGGCACAGAATAAATAAAGCAAAATAAAAAGCTGGTTATTTGAACCTGGTGTTCATGGGGGTCCTGAATAAATGAGAATCAAAGATATCAAGCCTCATTTGAGACAAAGGCCTAATTATTAAAATTTTGCTGAGATTTAAAATCTAACCCAACAGAGTGCTTTAAAAATTAAAACAATTTTAATTCACTTTCTAATTTTTTTGGTGGTAAGAAAAATGACACCCATATGGATGGAAATACTGCCTGCCAATATGGTACCATTTTATTTTGGGGCAAGCTGGCTAGGGACAGCATCATGAGAATTTCACAATGGCCTTTGTGACAAAATAATGAATACAAATAAAGGGCAATACAGGAAGTCTATCCCACCTTTCAGAAAAGCTGCATTTGGATACTGTGAGCAAGTGAGTGCAATATAGGTTTGTGACCGAGTAAACTCCAATATATCAAATATTGGTGTGGGCAATTCTCCACCTCACCCCAACCCCTACCCCAGTAAGGTTAGACACGGCTGCTGACCTTTCAGTACATCCCTCTCTCCTCTATCCTTTCACTCTGCAAAAAGGTACCGGGTATCACCTTTGTGCCAAGCACTGTGCTCGACAACTGCATACACATTGAACAAAACATGGTTCTCATCCTAAAGAGCAAACTGGAGAGAACAAGTCAGCCACTGAGGAGACAGAGATGTAAACAGAAATTTTCAAAGCAAGTTGAGAGGTATTTTATTTTAAGATTTTTTTTTTATTTGTCAGAGAGAGAGAGAGAGAGCATGAGCATGAGTGTGGGGCACAGGGAGGGGGGACAGGGAGAAGCAGTCTCCCTGCTAAGCAAGGAGCCTGATTGGGGCTTAATCCCAGGACCCTGGGATCATGACCTGAGCTGAAGGCAGACACTTAACCGGCTGACCCACCCAGGCATCCCACAGCTTGAGAGGTATTTTAATGGGGTAGGTGGAGAGGGCTGGAAGGCATCTCATAGAAGTGAAAGAGGAATGCTTTCTGGAAGTGGAGGGATATTTAAGAGACCCAAAGGGAAGTATCATGTTTCAAGAAAAGCAGACTGAAGAAGGCATCCTGGGCAGAAGGGTATAGCAAAGCCAAGAATCCTGGGACAGTGCAGATAGCTATGAGTGCTGGGTAGAAAAGTGGTGGTAAACAGGAGACTGGGTGCTAGAAAATGCTGTTGGAAATGCTAGGCCATGGGAAAGTGGTCATGAAGAAGCAAATGTCAGGGCACCTGGGTGGCACAGTTGGTTGAGTGTCTAACTCTTGGTTTCAGCTCAGGTCATGATCTCAGGGTCATGAGATCAAGCCCTATGTCAGGCTCCGTGCTCAGTACAGAGTCTGCTTGAGATTCTCTCTCCCCTTTCCTCTGCCCCTCTCACTCATGCTCTCCCTCTGTTTTTCTCTCTTTCAAAAATAATAAAGTCTCAAAGACTTTAAAGAAGTCTTTAAAAAAAAAAAAGAAAGAGAGAAAGAGAGAAGCAAATGTCTACACCAGGGTCCTTACTTAAAGTATGGGCTAAACCCAGCAGCAGCATCACCCAGGAACTTTTTAGGATGTAAAAGTCTCAGGCCTACCTCAGACCTCCTGTATCAGAAATTCTGAGGACAGTATTCAGCAAGTTCTCTACATGATTCCGATGCATGCTAAGTTTGAAGCCATTGGTTCTCAATCGGGAGTAATTTTGTCCTCCAGGAAACATTTAGCAATGTCTGAATAAACTTTTGGCTGTAAGACTGATGGGGGTGGAGTCTTGCTGGTGTCTAGTAGCCAGGGATGCTGCTAAACGTCATAGAATGCATAGGACAAGCCCACAACAAAATCCAAATGTCAACAGTGAAGCTGTTGAGAAGCCCTGATCCTTCCTTCTTCCCTTCCTCCCTCTCCAACCCCCTACATCTTTTCTTCTCATCTATCACCCATCATCTATCTCCTTTATTCCCATTTGTTCCTCTACAGACCCCAGAACACAGAACACTCACAACGCCATAAAGGGCTCCTTTTCTGCATTTTAATTTACATGATTACAGACAACCCTCTTCTTTTATTCGATTAATAACTCCCTATGACAAAGTTGATCAATGGCTAACGGACATATTATTTGATTTCTGCCCCACATAGCGCCAGTTATCTTGCTGGGAATGGAATGGGGGCTGCTCAGAATACAGGCGACAGGGGCGCCTGGGTGGCTCAGTGGGTTAAAGTCTCTGCCTTTGGCTCAGGTCATGATCCCAGGGTCCTGGAATCAAACCCCGCATCAGGCTCTCTGCTCAGCGGGGAACCTGCTTCCTCCTCTCTCTCTCTGCCTGCCTCTCTGCCTACTTGTGATCTCTCTCTGTCAAATAAATAAATAAAATCTTTTTAAAAAAGTTTAAAGAATACAGGCGACAATCACCACCCTAGGCCCAAAGCTGAAGCTCTTGGCATTCTGCATATGAGCTGACACATGAAGTCCCAAACAGCCAGGAGCCCTGACTTTGACGTGAAAGACAGTCCCAATGGCAAGTGAGGCTTGAAATATCTTAGCTCTTATAAGAGACAAGGAATTTGGGACAACTCTGAGCTGTTCCTTGAGAGCATGGAGGTAAGTGTGTCTGCTCAGAGTCCAGTACAGAGTCCACACAGAACAGTATGAAGCAAAAATATATAAGGTTACATTAAAGAAGCTGGGACTAACCAACCGGACAGGATTCTAATTCGACAACACTGTCAAATCAAAAGAATTCTATCCAATGAAGGTTTGCAGGACCAAAAGGGTGAAAACAATGTAAAGTTACAAAGACGAACATTGGCAATGCCCATCTAACAGTTTCCAGGGGATTAGGTGCCCTGAAAGAGCAACATGAATGGTTAGTCTGCCTCATGGACCTATCTTCCCATAGTGGAGGCAGAGGCCCCAGGTTTTGAAGTCTGAAGGCATTCACCATCCCTGTTATCCAGCAAGGTTGGCTCTGCTCTTGGACTATTACAGTAGACTTCTGACAGCTGTCTTTCCTATGACTGGCCCACATAGAGAAAGTGCCCTGTTTAAGGTGATGTGAATGCTGAGGTTGCCCAATGGGCATGTTTCTCACTGAATGTGAATTGATTGGCCTTTCAGTTTATAGGTGCCGGTCTCTAGGTATCTACCAAATTTACTTAGTCATCCTGAATTGGTAGAATCAACTCTGGCATGGATAACACGGAGCTTCGGGACTCCCAAAGCAGAAGAAGGGTCAGAACTCTAACCATACAAAATTCTTCCTGGAGTCTGCTCCTGGCATTCTACCTCTTGTTTTCCTTTGGTCACCCTCACAATGCAACTTTTCTTTCAATGTATATATTCCCATGATACCCAAAAAGCATTTGTGGTAGAGTGAAAAAAAATGGCCATCATACTTGGCAGCTCTTCTCACCAAGAGGCAGTCTATTTCCTTACTCCTTGAATCTGGGATAGCCATATGATGTGCTCTGGCCGATAGAATATGGAGGAAATGACCTCATAGGAGTTCTGTGACTAGACTTTAAGAGACTTTGTTTGCAGCTTCTGTTCTTGCTCTTTCATAACTCTAAGTTCACTGTGTATAAGTCTCCAAGCTCGCCTTCTGGATGAGGAAAGATACATGAAATACCCAGTCCTTCCAGATGATAGCCAGTCAAGCCCAGAAGCAGAGTCGCCTTGTAAGTACACAAGAGTCCAAGCAAGACCAAGAGAAGAACCTCCTAGATTAACTCAACTTGCTCTTGTATAGGATCATAGGCCAAATACATGGTTATTGTTTTAAGCTACTAAATTTTGGATTGTCTGTTATGGAACAGCAGATAATTGATATAGCAGTGTTTGTATTTTTAATACCTCCCAACTGCACCATGAACTTATTGTCACAGTTTGTCTCTGGGAAGCCATGGAATTTGCCTCTTTACAGAACACAATCAGGATTTATCTGGGACTATCTCCTGAGCTTCAGTGTCTCCTGCAGAAGAAATAGCCCCTGCATAAGAGATTTGGGTAAGTGGTACAGAAAATGTTGGGTTTGTCAACATTCACATGAAGAGAAAGAGGAGGGTTAAATACATAAACAATTGCATTTCTCAGACATCGATTTCTGACCTTCAGACGGCGGTCTGGATCTCCACTGCATAGAGAATTGACTGATACTTTGAATGATTTCCAGGCTGGGCTTAAGTTATTCATAACAACCTGAGGAAAGAAAGAGATGCAGTGGAGGGATGAGTTGGGGAGCAAATGCTTGACATTTTCACATTTCAAAATAAAAACTGCTTGAGAAACATTGTGGTGCTTATGAAAAGGACAATTGCCTGGAATAGATGTCTTAATGAAAACTGGGAGTAGAAAACCTTTTAAGGGTTCCCATTAAGTGGGTCATTATGGGCAAATTCCTGTAGTCAATGGCCTGGACTTTGTGTCATAAATAATGACAGTAATACAGTCTAGCATGTGGATGCTGGGGATGACCCCTTCTACATCAGTTGGAGCTAGGATTGAGGAGGCAGCCCAGCCTCTGGATCTCCGGTTCTATAGGACTGTTATTCCTATGACAGTGTAAGTAAAGACTATTGGTTGGTGTAGAGAGTGTTAGCAGGTCATTTCTACTGTTAAAAAATTGAATGGTTTTGGTAACTCGTGACCTTGAGTCAGAGCAGATTGTAAGTCAGAGGAGAAGTTTCTAAAAGAAAAATCCCAGGAGCATACTTATACCAGCTATCCTAGGAAGGTATAATAGTATAGATCTTCAGACCTTCAGTGTCACAAACTAAGTCTGTAATAGTGGAATCCTTTTGGAAGCAGCTTACTAATTAATCCTTCCCAAGAATCCCTACAAGTCATCTTAGTCTGTCATCACTATGATTCAAATAAGTCAGCTGGGCTTAGAATGTATTAGTATTTGTTCTGTGCCTAGGATTGTGCTGTGTACTTCAGGAAAGGGGTTCCAAAGTGTGGTCCTTAGAACAGCAGGAGAACCAGCATCACTTTGGAACTTGTCAAAAGTGCAGATTTTTAGATTGCACTCAGACTTTCTAACACAAAGTTTGGAGGTGGGCCCCCTATATGATTCTGATGCATGAAATTCAAGAACTACTGCTCTAGGGTACATACAAATGAAGTCAAATAGAATTCTGTCATATCAATTTTTCTTCCTATGAAATTTTTAGTTAGCAGAAGTCTTAGTATTATAAAAAAATTAATTCTCTATCCAAATAACATAATTATTTTATAAGTGATTTTCTCTTCTACTGGATTCCTTAATATAACTATGAATTATTGATTGTATCATGGACTCATTGTTAAATTTCTTTTAATGCATTCAAGTACAAAAATAATGTTCCTGTGGGGCTTTGTCTTGTTGTCTTGTGCTCCAATACCCCGGGGATGATCAAAGTGATAGTGAGAAGAAAAGTTAGATAAAAGTGTTTGGGTTAATTTAAAGTTCTCTCCTTTACATAAAAACACTAAGAAGTGATGATATTTCATTGCAACAGTTTTGAAAAACTCAATAGCAGATCAAAGTTTCAACTAGAAATTTCCTATGAAATTAGAATCTCAGTGTGTGTGTGTGTGTTTGTGTGTGTGTGTGTACTTCCCCCAAGAGAACAGTAGTGTCTAGTATTTATTTCATATCTGTTGAATAAGAAAGAGGAAAAAATCGATGTCATGTTGCTGACTCACTGGTAAACTTTACAATCACATTTCTTGTGAGACTTCAGAAGCTCCTCAGCAATGAGGTATGGAGGAGTTCTAGAGATTCTTGGGAATAGGAGAATTTACCAATACCAATAATGAGAAAAGGACTGCTGTCAGGAGCAGAGGAGAGAGGGATCTTGTGAGAGAAATCTAATAATACAACCTCCATCTCCTTTCTGTCTGCACATTAAAGTCCTCACTCACTGACTGGAGCAAAAGCACGAATGGACATACCACTTCTAATTCTCACCAAAGTTATTTACTTTTCCTGGAAGTCTGTCTCACCAAAGGAATCTGTATGTGTGAAAAAGACTCTTTGGTGGTAGCAATTAGGTGCCATTCAGGTAAACTACTGCACCTTAATCTACTCCCCAGGGATTAAATTCCAGATAATCACATTATACTATAACATATAGTAGACATACTACTATACTCAACTCCATTCATTATCCATTCTTTTACTAAGTACATTTTATTAAATGCCAACTACCTACCAGATGATATCCATAGATGTTGCCCATTCAAGACTATTTAATTCTTGTTTACCTTAAATATGACACAAAAAGTTCCCCTAATACTACTTGTAACTCTATTACTTCAGGAAAATGGAAATGGATTTCTAATGTGAGGTAGTGGGAACATGGCACCCCCACTATCACCCTATGAAAATCATGAGGGTTTCTTCTTCCTTTACTCCACCATTGTGTGTGTGTGTGTGTGTGTGTGTGTGTGTCTACACAACAGTCTTCTCTCAGTTCTGTCATTCATCACAATCACCCCACATGTCCTTAACAATGTACTTCTCATCCCCACAGACTCTCTTTGACTAACTTGTAAATAAAATAAAAAGTGGAGATTGGGGTTGGTTGTTGAATGGGTGTGTGGTAGGGGGTAATAAGGGATAAGGTTTGGAGTCCCAGGGAGAAAGAGAAGGGGCCTCGAGAAGAAGATGCAGCTAGATCAAGTGGCAGCTGAGACAGGTCAGCTGTTCATTTGATAGACCTGACATCAGCCTCGTGTACGAACTTTCATTGGGGAGGCAGATTGGCTTCCTAAATTATAGTGAAGCTCAGGACAAACAAACTGGGTTGAAACCTCTGCTCTACCCCTTGCTAATTATGAAAACTTTGAAAGTCATTTGAGTTCCCAAAAGTTCAGTTAATCAACTATAAAATGGGGGTAATAATAATCATGTCAAGGAATTGTTGTAAGAAGTAAATAAAATAATGCATATAAATCACTTGGCACAATGCTCGGCACCTAATCACTCTCATTAAATGTTAGCTAACATTCATATTCTTATTATTAATAAATTGCTGACTGTCTGTATTGAAGGTCAACAATGGAAAATTTGGGTGAGAGAGGGTCTTCTAATATCTAAATTGAGAATTCAAAAAGCTACACAAGACAGAGAGTCCTCTTAAAGACAGTGAAGACTTCAGTTCTGAGTGCATAGCTACAGATATCAAGAAACGTAAGGGGTTTCTAGAAACAGGTCAATTTATTATCTTAGGAGATGAGATGGCACAGCTGAAGATGACTCTTCTTACCTCAGTTCGATGTACAAGCTGCTGGGTTGCATCATCATTCATACGAAAAATTTCCAGAAATGGATCAGATTTACTGAAGAAATCCTAAAAGAAATAAACAAAAATCAGTTATTCCCACCTACACATATCTGATCTTGCCTTGAATCAAATGCCACTAGATTTGACCTTCCCTGCTTTGTTCTTCATTTTTGTGATCCAGCCTTGGCTAGAATGAGCTGTATCTGAAATCTAAGTCCTTTGAGAAGTACATTCTTGGTTGAGTAAAATCAAAAGTATTCTTCAAAGATCAACCCCAATGATCTTGTTTGAAAAGCAACATATCTGTTGTCTTAAAATATTAGTTATAGTTATTGTTAAAGGCTCTGTCTGATGATGGCAATATCTGTATCACCTGTGGATCTGTTTTTATTTTCTGTTTCTTGATTCTGCCTCTTGGTATACCAGACACTGTGTAAGAAAGATTATAAAGATTATAAATGCTTCAGATGAGTCTTTAGCTTCTCACAAGCCATTAAAATAGGGACAGTTACCTAAATCCAATTAGGATTGAACTATTTGGAGATTGGTTTCTCCAAAAATCTTTAAAGTCATTATATATTTTTGATTCATGTATTCTTTGAATATTGTGTTTAAAAGGCTCTAACTGAAAGGCGTTGTGTTTATACAGGCTGTTGTTCCTTGACATGCCTTCAGTGCTAATTTTTGTGAGGCTCTCAAAGGCTTTGTTTATCTCCATAATCTCTTGGCTCAGGTTTTTTGTTCAGTTTCTCTTTGTGCTGCTATTTGCTCATTAGAGATTGCCTCAGGAGGAAAAGACACTGGGACTGTTTTTCTGAAGCATCCATGAATCTTAAACCCTAGCTCTCTCAGTATCCTTGAACTTCAGTTTGGCTTCTCTAGGCCCATGAGATGACAAAGGCCTCTTCTCAGTTTATTTCTTAGTAACTATTTTCTGCTAGGCTTCTTAGCCTCTCTACTCATGGTGTTCTATGAATCAGCCTTGAGGAATTGCCCTGAGTGGAAAATCTGGATAGAATGTCTGAATCACTTCAGTGGATTTCTTTCCTATTTTGGCCCCTCAAAACTTGACCGCCTTAGTATCCCCAGATGTCTCTTGTACCTTACCCAGTGTTTCTAGCCACTTTAAGTGGAAGAATAATGTAAAACAAGCAGGTACTTCATTACTGGAAATAATCATAACCATATCTTTCTTTAAACTTATTTTTTATTCTAATGGATTATAAACTTTCAGAAAGGAGGAATTATGTCTGATTTTCTTTTATATCTCTGCCATTTCCTCATCTTCTATAAGGTCGAGGCTTTAGTGGTACATAGTGTTTACTGAGTGAATGAATGGATACATTTATAAATGAATGAATGACATGAATACCTGGTATAGAATAGGAGGCTATCTGAGCGGCAGCCTTAGTTACCACACTCTAATTATGTATTTCCATCAGGCGATTCCCGTCTTCCCCCCTAGAATTCTACCCTGCAGCAAAGCAAAATTGAGCCCATAGTCATCCTAGTCTTCAGCTTAGCAAAATATTCTTGGGAAATATGCTAATCATAGAGTCTTGTGCTTGATGTTAGTATACAAGGAAGGATGAAATTTGGTCTCAACCCTCCAAAGATACCACCTGGTGTGGTGGTAAAACAAGTGTATAAATAAATACAACCCAAGGCTAAGAATGAATGAGTGAATGAATGAATGAACAGACAAGAGAAAGAGTTGATGGATTTGCACTGGAAAATATGGTTGTGAGGAGGGTATTTCTAGGCAGGAAAGAGACTGCACGAAGGTGTGAAAGAGTAAACAGAGGGGCATGGGAGGCAGCTTAATTCCACTGCAGCCTAAGGATGTGTAGGGGAGGGGTTTGAGACAATCCTGGCAGTCAGCTCCACGATATGAAGGGCCTTAAATGCTTATCCAAAGGCTTTGCACATGCCTTGGGAAGCAGCTGGCAACCAATGATGGATTTTGAGCAGAAAAATAATATGACTGGCTCTCTATATAGAGTGAAGAATATCAGCCAGGGATGCCTCTTGGGTGTAAAGATTACTTAAAATAATATATCATATAAGAAAGATTACTTAAAAATAATATATTATGTAAAAAATAGAATATCAGCCTAGAAACTTCATAGGGCACCTTAGAAAGAAAAAAGATGGGAGGCAGATCTATTTACCCCACTTTGTGGTCCTCCCACCCTACCCAGAGCTAAACACCATAAGCCACAATACCCAGAGTCCAGAATACACCTTTCCACTCTTATTTTTGAAGGTACCAAATTACCACAGCCTTCATCTTGTCAAAAACCCACAGTGACTGCTTTTTTCAATAAGTCTGTCCTGCAAACCTTGTCCATCCACCAAAATGGCCCTTTTCCTTCCCAGACATACTACTAGCTGATTCCTACCTCTAACACATTTACTCAAGACATACACACCTCACCCCCTTATTTCTGCTTCAACACTCATCTTAAAAAACTGGAACCTCCCTCTTTAATTCCCTTTTTTAAAAGACGTGAGCCACATTAGCTTGCTCCTAGATGCCCTTGGACTCCTCTCCAGAAGCTTCAGGCTTTGTTTCCTTAAATAGATTATTGCTCCCTCAGGGAACATGTTGGTGAATTGCACTTAAAATTGCTGACCACACCGGAGGAACTCTATCAGTTATTTTTCTTTTTCCTTTCATTGATAATTTTGAACTTTTGCTATTATTTCTACTTAAAAATAGAATATATAGAAAAAGAGAAGGAAAAAAAACAGCCCATACTCTTACCCATAATTCCACAACTATCAATAACATTCTGGTAGATACTTTTCTAGAATCTAGATATAATTTTCTTTTCTTTCTTTTAAAAACATATTTGTAATTAGGGGCGCCTGGGTGGCTCAGGGGGCTAAATCCTCTGCCTTCGGCTCAGGTCATGATCTCAGGGTCCTGGGATCCAGCCCTGCTCGGACTCTCTGCTCAGCAGGGAGCCTGCTTACCCCCTTCCTCTCTCTCTGCCTGCCTCTCTGCCTACTTATGATCTCTGTCTGTCAAATAAATAAATAATCTTAAAAAATATATTTGTAATCATCCCTTATATACACTTTAATACTTTTTTCCTCCTGGTAGTATATTGCAGGGCTTTTTCTATTTTATTTTATATATTTTTTAAATACTACTTAGGCTTAGCACAGAGATGTTGTCAGGAGGGCATAGGAAGGAAAGATCAGATATGAGCTCTGCCCTCAAGTAACTGAAAATCTAATATGGGCACACTGCCTTTAGAACTGCTTTCAAATCCTGACTCCACTGTATGCAGTCTGCATGATCTGCGGCAAGATATTTAATTTCCTCAAGTCTCAGTTTCCTGGTTGGTATTTGGAGAGAATGTCACCTTTTGTCTCCTGGCATTGTGGAAGAATTAAAGGAGGTGATCTGTGCGGTGTGTGGAGTCTAGCACTCGGCAATGATTAGCACTCAAAAAGTGTTGCTGCCACCATTATTATCAATAGAAGAGACAATGTATGAGGATGCTTTGTAAAGCAGTACACAACTATCAGGGATGATTACTACTAAGAAGGCATCTGATCGTTGGCAATAAAATAATTCATAAGCAGCTCAAATATATCTTACATGTACACTCAGAAATTTGTAGTTTAAAAACACAACTCTGGTCTGATGATATGGCTATATGACACAATCTGGAATTTTTGGCTGGTTTTGGTTGACTCAGCATTAAGACGGCCTTTGGGACAGCTCAGTACAAATGAGGTTAATGATACAGGCATTTTACTGAAGTTTTGCTATGGTGAAATTTTTAATAAATTGGAGGCCGTATCACAATATAAAAGAAATTTAGTCATGCAAGAGAGCAATAAGCAATCATCTGAGGTTTGGAATAGAAAAGGAAGCAGTGCATTTCTATGGCAATGATCTTAAAAATGAAATACTGGAATAAGAAAAGATTATCTGAAAGATTCGAGGTCCAACCCAAACCCTGTAACTTCCTACTCTTGTGACTTTGGGCAAACTGTTTATTTAAACTTACTGTGCTTCATCTGTAAAATGCAAATAATAATTTCCACCTTTGGGAATATCGTTTTGAATTTTGGGGATAATGCAGGTTAGACACCTGCCACCTCGTACACTGCAGATGCTTATTAATTATAACTTGCTCTCATCAACTCAGGTTAGATTAGTTTTTAGGCAGGCATACTTGAACATAGTAAAATCACAGCCTAGCAGGTAGAGATTTAATGTTGCTTTGGGACAGAGGTTGGAAACTATGGTGTGTGGCCTAAATCCTGTTCACTGTTTGTTTTTGTGAATAAAGTTTTATTGGAACACTGCCGCACTCATTCATTTATGTATTGCCTGTGGTTGTTTTCATGCTCAAAAGGCAGAGCTGAGTAGCTGGAAGAGAGACTATATGGCCTGCTAAGTCTAAAATATTTACCATCTGGCCATTTACAGAAAAAGTTTGCTGAACTCGGCTTTGGAGTTTTGTTTGTTTATACAGTACCCCATCAATCTAGCATTGTGGGAACAAAAGTGTACTTTATAATGATACTACTACAGATGTGGTGACCACCAGTGTGAGAATCTCTCCCAGCATATCAACATGAATACTTTCTCAGGAAAGAGAGGACAAAGAATACTCTTTGTTAGCTTGAATGTTCTAAAGTGATTACAGTCATATCTCTACTTACTTATTAGATTAATTGCCAACTAGCTGCTAATGTAACAAATGTGCTTTTAGAAATTAGAAAGTCCACCTCTCCATTAAGTGAATTGCATTAACATTAGATAAATAAGTTATTTCTTGCAAACCTAATCTATTTTATTTGTGCCTGCCACTGAAATCCTTGAAGATTTCAGGACTCTGAATTTCAAGGACTATGATTTCCATCTTAGGTAGAAGGCTGTTGGTCTGCTGACAACAATTTTTAACTTTAAAAATGACTATTTCTATCAAGAGAAATAGTCATTCACTCACTCACTCACTGTGGTTTTCAAGGTACTAAGTGCCCCCCTGGTATAGCCTACCACAGCAGTTCTCAAACTCTTTGGTCTTAAAACTCCTTTATGCTCTTAAACATTATTGAGGAGCCCTGGGAATTTTTGTTTATGTAGATTTTATTTATCAGTATTTACTCGATTATAAACTAAAAATGAAATTAAAAAACGTTTATATATCATTTTAAAAATATAAAAACAAACCCAGTACATCATAACAAAAATAACATTTTAATGGAAGACAACTGTCTTTTCCAAATTTAAAAAAGTATCCAGAAAAATGATGTTCCTTTAAATTTTTGCAAATCAGTTTAATAACTTAATGGCTTAATAGAAGGCAGAAGGATTCTCATATCTGTTTCTGCATTTAATCTGCTGTGATTTTAGGCATCATGCCACTTTCAGAAAACTATTTTACACATGTGAGAAAATGAGAGTGAAGAAAGAAAATAATATCTCGGTATTATTATGAAAAGACTTTTGACCTCATGTAGTCCCTTGAAAGGGTCTTGGGACCTTGGACAATACTTGGAGGACTGCTACCTAGGGCATACCTTCACCTCCATCCTCCCTGGCTTCCTATTTCCCTGAAATCCATGGGAACATTACCAAGTCCTCCATATCTAGAGACCAATTCAACATGTATTCATTAACCCCTTGCCCTGAAGAAAAATTTAGATTTTGGTTAGGCAACCTGGTTAAGTCCCCTTCTGTCACTGATTGTGTGTGTGTGTGTGTGTGTGTGTGTGTGTGTGTATCCTTGTGTAAGTCATTTCACATCTCTGAACTTCAGTGTTCTCATCTGTTAAAGAAGGCAGTTGCATTAAACCAGGGGCTTTCTACCTGACATATTTGGATATCTAAAGATTACCAGAATGATAACAAGGCAACTAGGGATCCTGATGTCCTATAACCATTGTCTAAATTGGATATGATGTATTTTCCCCAAATATTTACACTGAAAGTTTCCCAATTTATACAGAAATTAATCTCATGATACTAATGAAAAAATTTAGAAAATTAAGTCCATTTTCTCAGTCACTTTTAGTCATGATATATTTTCTCAATTAATAGATAATAAGACCAACTGCTAACATGTAGGTAGCTACAATATCATTGAATGCTCAAAGATAAAAAGGGTCCCCCTTAAGAAACCCAGGACTATTTTTCCAGCTGTGGCATGAAATAATTGTACTATCTTATTCTGATCCTGAATCTATCACAAAAAAACCCCTGGCAAATTGCATTTTCCAAAGATGGCCACCACCATGTCCACTATCCACATGCTTTTCTAGAATATGACTTTGCCACTTCCCCATCAAGGTGTGGAATCTAACTCCTCTCTCGACTCTGGGCTGGCCCTATGACTTAACGTGTAACTAACACAATGCAGCAGAACTGATGCTCCATGACTTCCAAGGTTAGGTCAGAACAGGCCACACAACTTCTCTGTTCTTTTCAGTTGCTTTCTCTAGGAAAAGCCAGCCACTGTGTGGGAAATGGGACTAACCGAAGACCACTATGTAGGCACTCTGGTTGAGCATCTAAGCTGACCCCAGCCTTTCAGCCATCCCTTGTGCCAGGAATGTGAACAAAGCTAGACTGAACTCTCCAGACAAGGTCCTCCCAGGTGAATATCACTGAGTGACTTCTGTTAACATCATAAGAAGCAGAAGAATTGCCCCATTGAAACTTGCTTCCATTTCGGACCCTCAAAACCATGACATGTAATAGAGTAAGTTAAGTCACTAGGTGTTGAGATGGTTTCCTATGCAGCAATGGATAACCAGTACCATCTATTAACCATTATTATCAGCAGTAGTAGTATCTGAGTGAATCATCAGAGCTTGCTAAGCCTTGGTTTCCTCAAGAGGTTGTTTGAGGTGATCTTCATGGTATCACCTTGCTCCTTAATGCTACTCTTCCCTTTTTCCACCTGAGACCATTCACCTTTCAGTCCAAAGAGGAACAATGGTCTCTGCTTTGTGCTGAACAAGACATGCTCCTCTCTGGATTACTAAGGAGACTGGGTAAGATACCCACATTATGAATGACGTGGAGCCTACAGCTTTGGAGTAGTGATGTTCAGCACTGACAAGGGCCTTGGATAACCATCCCAGACAAAGGTGGGAATGGCCATCTAGAACCATATTAAGTGCTGCATGAGGCTTTTTCAGCTTTTTGAGCAAGTACTCATTGGAATGAAGGGAAATTGTTCAAACACATCAGAGCTAATAGGCCCTCTAACAAACCCCCAAGTCCTCTTGCACTGTAACAGAAGTCAGTTAGAGGGCAGATTAGAAGTGCTTAAGAGACTATTAAGTAGAAAGAAGCCATTATAAGCCATTAGCTGAGAAGCTTAAAACTGCCACACACTGACCCAATGGCTTGTAATGGCACCAAGAATGATACTACAAAGGAGTCTGGTGAGTTATTCTGAAACTTGGAGAGATGATGGGGGAGAAAAAACATAACAGCCATCAGGTAGTGAGGAGTAAAAGCTAACATCAGACTGACATCAGTGCACACCACAGTTCCTAGCACCAAGGTCACACTAATGGCAAAAGGTAGCAGTTCATGAAAGTTTCACATAATCTACCCAGGACACCAAAAAATCCAAATTCATTCATAAGGATAAAGTCTTTCCTGATGTCCCCAGGCAGGATGAATTAACCTTCTCCAGACAGCAGTTACACATCAATTATCACATCCCATCATGGCTATAGCATTGTATATTTTGTAGTTTAAATTTACATTCATTTAGTTAGGCAATGAATTGCAGGTTGTAGCTGTGAGAATGGTTTAAAGCATGTCTTTGCCCCACCACCTGATGCATAACAAGCCTGTGACAAAGGTTTGGTAAATGAATGATGAATGAAGAATGAATGAACAAATAAAAGAATGAATTAATGAACACAGAAATGGTCTGAGTACCATTCATAGGTGAAAATGAAGGTGACATGCCAAGCTATAAACAGCTGCCTAAAACTTTAGGGAACTGCCTGATACATTGCTTTACCTTTTTAAGCCTAATGCCTGTCCGCAATTTAAAAAGTGGTACCACCTCCCCAAATCCCAGGTTCTCTAGTGCTCTAGGAAAATAGTCCTTTGTGAATACATTTATTAATGTGATGTGTTTTTGACTTAAGGATATAGTTGGAGGGAAATCATAAATATATGGTGAGGTTGGAAAGGACATCCCTCCCCTTTTTTAATGGGTGGAGACTGAGGAACTTCTTCTGTATAAGTAAGACTGACATGGCCTGTGATGGGTGGAAGTTGTCAGATATAAGAGAGAATACAGATGGGAGTCAGATTCCCCTGGAATGGACATGGAAATGAATCCTCAGTTTTAACCACTTATTAGCAGGGTATGGTAGCCAAGAAAACTGCCTTAGAAACCTCCCACTACAGGGAGTGTAACTGACCAAGGGCCCCAGCTGCTGTGCCCTGAAATACATCTCTTATTTTCCACACTTGCACTGAGGCCAGGCTTCCGGTGGGCCGCTCCCAGCTAGTGCCTGCATGTGTAGGGGATATTAAGGCAGGCATGGGGGACATGAAACTTCCCTGCTGGCCAATATTGGCCCTAGGACTCTCTGATGGCCTTGCTTAACCTTCCTTGGACTGGATGGCATTCCAGGATACTGCTGCCCACCCCTTTCTCCCTCTCTCCTTTACTCATGGTCAGACTTGCATTGCAATCTGCAGATTTCCTCCCTATGTTTCTAATAAAATCCTTGCATACTTAACCCTGTTTCTGGGATTATCCTGACTAACACATGGAGCGACCTTACACAAGTTACTTCATCTTTGAATTTGTTTCCTCATCTGCAAAACAAAGTTAATAATGCCTGGAATTACTTGGAAGTTATAAGAATGATTAAATGTGATAATGCATGAAAAGCTCTTAACCTTGTGCTTGGAAAATATAGGTGCTTCATAAACGTCACTTCTCCTCTCTTTCATGTCACCTGTTTTCTTATGAAATGTCCCTAGCAATAGGGTTAAACCATATTTACCTGTGCACATTGGCCTGAGCATTTGGGAACAAATGAAGCCTTGGTGTAACAAAATTGTCTTCTTAATTGTAGTCCCTCCCCCTTCTCATCAACTGCTTCTTAACTTGGGGAAAGTCTTACTTTGGAGACCTCTCTGAAATCTTTGATCTGTTTAATAATGTGGATTGAAAGGGAAAAAACAGCTGCAGGGTGAAATCTGATTAAACTTTGTATGCTAGCTTTATTACTTCCTTCAGAAAGGTTAATGCCAAACACTTTACCTTGTCATCCAATTTCCGTGCATTGAATGCAAGTTCAACATAGTCATCATTGCCAGATAATTCTTCTGCAATCACCTAAAGGAAAAAAATTTCACATATTTTGAAGTGTTTTCCAGAAGATTTTGAAGTCATTTTCTTTTTTTTTTTACTTTTCTTTTTTTAAATTTTTATTTTTATTTAAACATAAAATGTAACCCCCCACCCTCTCCCAACCCCCCTCCCCCCCACCCCCCTCAGTTTGTTTTATGACATTAAGAGTCTCTTTTGGTTTGTCTCCCTCCTGATCCCATCTTCAGTCATTTTCTGATCCAAGGACCCAAGTTTAAGAGAAATATTTAAAATGAAGAAGGAGATTAAATTTTTCTGAGATATGTAGAGGAGTAAAATCTCCAAGATGTCTTAGAGGAAAGGTGGCAAGATGAGGTATTGCTCTTCTGGGAAAGAACAAAGGCCAAAGGCAAATCTCAAATTGGGGTTCACCATCCCAAGCTTCTCTGGGTTTGTGTGCTTTGGGAGTGAGCCTTTGGATCCATGGCTTTTTAGAGCACCAACAGAGTTTTCAAAGACTCTTTGAACCATTTGTATGGATTGAACATGAAAGTAAAAAAAGAAAAAGCTTGATATGAATGCATCATTTTAAATACCCAAGCAATAAACTCAGGTAAGTGCTTGTGAAAGTGGTCATAACTTAACACCACAGGGAATCTTTTTGCATTTTTCCCTTAAAAATGACCTTAACTTAAAAAAAAAAAAAAATGAATCAGTCACTTTCAAGTTAAAAAAGGAATGTTCAAAGTACCTCAGGAGGTTTGCTGCCTGGCAATTTACACACCCCCCCCCACCCAAGCAATTCAGATTTTCCTGGTACATTTTTCTACTTTTTAAAAAATTTTGTCTAGGCAGTGACCAGACTACTTTCTCTACCTTTCGCAAGGGCTCTAAAATGAGATGCCAAAGTTTTAAATACTGGAGTTTTATTTGAAATTTTAAAGTTTTATTTAGAAATACTTTCAGTATTGCCCAACTGAACATTATGAGATGACAGAAATGTTCTATAATATGCACTGTCCAATACAGTGGCTGCTAGCTATGTGTAATTATTTTTTCATTAATCTTTTTAAAAATTCCAGTTAGTTAAAATACAGTATTGTATCAGTTTAAGGTGTACCATATAGCAATACAACTCTATACATTACTCCGTGCTCATCATGGTTTAATTGTACTCCTTAATCTCCATGTGCCATTTCAGCGCCACTACCCCCCCACCAGTAATCATCAGTTTGTTCTCTATAGTAAAGAGTCTATGCTTGGTTTGTCTCTCACTCTACTTTTTAAAAGTCTTCTCCTTTGTTTTGCTTCTTAAATTTCACATATGAGTGAGATCATATGGTATTTGTCTTTCTCTGATGGGCTTATTTCACTTAGCATAATACTCTGTAGCTCCATCCATGTCATTGCCGATGGCAAGATTTCATTGTTCTTTATGGTTGAATAATATTCCAGGTATATATATATATATATTTCACCTCTTCTTTATCCATTCATTTATCCATGGACCCTTGGGCTGCTTCCATAATTTCGCTATTGTAAAAAATGCTGCAATTAACATGGGGGTTCATGTATCCCTTCGAATTAGTGTTTTTGTATTCTTTGGGTGAATACCAAATAGTGCAATTACTGGATCATAGAGTAGTTCTATCTTTAACTTTTTGAGGAACCTGCACACTGTTTTGCACAGTGGCTGCACTAGTTTGCATTTATACCAACAGTGTAAGAGGGTTCCTTTTTCTCCACATCCTCACCAACAGTTGTTGTTTCATATGTTTTTGAGCCATTCTGACAGGTGAGGTGATGTCTCATTGTAGCTTTGATTTGTATTTCCCTGATGAGTGACGTAGAGCATCTTTTCATATGTCTGTTGGCCATCTGGATGTCTTCTTTAGAGAAGTGTTTTCTGTCCCTTTTTAATTGGATTATTTATTATTGGGATGTGGAGTTATTTAAGTTCTCTATATATTTTGGACACCAACCCTTCATCAGAAATGTCATTTGCAAATATCATCCCCTGTTCAGTAGGTGTCTTTTAGTTTTGTTGATCATTTCCTTTGCTGTGCAGAAACTTTTTATTTTGATGAAGCCCCCAGTTTATTTTTGCTTTTGTTCCCCTTGCCTCAGGAGACATATCTAGAAAAAAGTTGCTATTGTCCAATGCCAGAGAATTGCTATGCTCCAATGCCAGAGCATACTTCCTATGCTCTCTTCTAGGATTTTTATAGGTTTAGGTCTCACATTTAGGTTCTTAATCCATTTTGAGTTTATCTTTGTGCATAGTGTAAGCCAGTGGTCCAGTTTCATTCTTTTACATTTAGCCATCCAGTTTTCCCAACACCATTTGTTAAAGAGGCTGTCTTTTTCCCACTACATATTCTTTCCTCCTTTGTCAAAGATGAGTTGACCATATATACAAACATGGGTTTACTTCTGGGCTTTCTATTCTATTCCATTGATGTATGTGCCTATTTTTGTGTCAATCCCATACTGTTTTGATTATTACAACTTCGTTATACAAATTGAAATCTGGAATTGTGATACCTCCAGCTTTGTTTTTCTTTTTCAAGACTGTTTTGGCTATTTGGAGTCCTCTGCAGTTCCACACAAATTTTAGGATTGTCTATTCTAGTTCTGTGAAACATGTTATTGGTATTTTGATAGGAAGTATGTTGAACGTGCAGATTACTTTAGGTAGTATGGACATTTTAACAATATTTGTTCTTCTAAACCATGAACATGAAGTATCTTTCCACTTGTGTCATCTTTAATATCTTTCATGATTTTCGGAGTACAGGTCTTTCACTTCCTTGGTTAAATTTTCCCTAGGTATTTAATTTTCTTTGGTGCAATAGTAAATGAGATTGCTTTCTTTCTTTCTTTCTTTTTTAAAGATTTTATTTATTTATTTGACAGACAAAGATCACAAGTAGGCAGAGAGGCAGGCAGAGAGAGAGGAGGAAGCAGGCTCCCTGCTGAGCAGAGAGCCTGATTCGGGCTTGATCCCAGAACCCTGTGATCATGACCTAAGCCGAAGGCAGAGGCTTTAACCCACTGAGCCACCCAGGTGCCCCAAGATTGCCTTCTTAATTTCTCTTTCTGTTGTTTCATTATTAGTATATAAAAATGCCATGGATTTTTGTATGTTGATTTTGTATCCCACAACCTTACTAAATTCATTTATCAGTTCTAGTAAGTTTTTTTTTAAGATTTTTATTTATTTATTTGACAGAGAGAGAGAGAAAGCACACACACAGAAGCAGGGGAAATAGCAGGCAGAGGCAGAGGAAGAAGCAGACTCCCCATTGAGCAGAGAGCCTGATGTGGGGCTCGATCAGCACCCTGGGATCATGACTTGAGCCAAAGGAAGATGCTTAACTGAGAGCCACCCAGGAGCCCCAGTTCTAGTATTTTTTTGGTGGAGTGTTTAGGGTTTTCTTTATGTAGTATCATATCATCTGCAAATAGGGAAAGTTACTTCTTCCCTACCAATTTGGATGACTTTCTCTCATTCCTCTTATCTGATGATGTGGCTAGGAAGTCCAGCACTATGTCAAATAATAGTGGTGAGAATGGATGTCTCCATCTTCTTCCTGACCTTAGAGAAAATGCTCTCAATTTTTCACCATTGAGTATAATGTTAGCTGTGGGTTTTTCATATATTATGCAAAGTGTGTTTCCTCTAATATTATTTTTTGAGGGATTTTATCATGAATGAATGTTATACTTTGTCAAGTGCTTTTTTGGCATCTATTAATATGATAATATGATTTTTATCCCTTCTTTTATTGAAGTGATGCATCATATTGATTTGCAAATACTGAGCCATGCTTGCATCTCAGGAATAAATCCCACTTGATCATGGTGAATGATTCTTTAAATGTATTGTTAGACTCTGTTTGCTAGTATTTTGTTGAGGATTTTTGGCACCTACATTCATCAGAGATACTGGCCTGTAGTTTTCTGTTTTTGCAATGTCTTTATCTGGTTTTGGTATCAGTGTAATAATGGCTTCATAGAATGAATTAGGAAGTTTTCCTTCTTCTATTTTTTGGAATGTTTGAGAAGAATAGGTATTAACTCTTTTTTAAATGTTTGGTAGAATTCACCTGTGAAGTCTTCTGGCCCTGGACTTTTGTTTGCTGGGAGTTTTTTCATTGATGATTCAATTTCATTGCTGGGAATTGCTCTGCTAAAATTTTCTATTTCTTCCTGATTCAGTTTTGGGAGGTTATATGTTTCTAGGAATTTATCCAATTCTACTAGGTTGTCCAATTTGCTGGATAGAATTTTTCATAATATTCTGTGACAATTGTGTATTTCTGTAATCTCAGTTGTTATTTCTCCCCTTTCTCATTTTACTTACAAGTCTAAAGTCTGGCTAAAATGTTATCTATTTTACTGATTTTACAAAGAACCAGCTCCTGGTATCATTGATCTGTTCTTTTGTTTTGTTTTGTTTTTTAGTTTCTATCTTGTTTGTTTCTGTTCTAATCTTCATGATTTCCTTCCTTTTACTGGTTTTGGTTTTGTTTGTTATCCTTTTTCTAGCTCCTTTAGCTATAAGGTAGGTTATTTATTTGGGACTTTTCTTATTTCTTGAAGTGGGCCTATATTGCTATAAACTTCCCTCTTATAACAGCCTTTGCTGTATCCCACAGATTTTAGACCATTTTATTTTCATCTTCATTTATCGCCATGTATTTTTTTATTTTGTCTTTGATTTCTTGGGTGGCCCATTCATTTTTTAGTAGCATATTATTTAACCTTTGTGTATTTGTGTGCTTTCCATGTTTTTTCTTGTGGTTTATATCTAGTTTCAGAAAAGATGGTATGATGCCCATCTTTTTGAACATGTTAAGACTTGTTTTGTGGCCTAATATGTTATCTGTTCTGAAGTATGGTCCATATACACCTGAAAAGAAGGTGTATTCTGCTATTTTAGGATGGAACATTCTGAATATGTCTGTTAAATCCATCTGGTCCAGTGTGCCATTCAAGCCACTGTTTCTTTGATCTTCTGTTTGGATGATCTACCCATTGAAGTAAGTAGGATGTTAAAATCCCCTACTATTATTGTATTACTATTGATTAGTTCCTTTATGTTTGTTATTAACTGCTTTATGTATTTGGGTGCTCCCATGTTGGGTGCATACATATTTACAATTTTTATATCTTCCTGTTGGATTGTACTATTTATGATTATATAGTATCCTTCTTTGTCTCTTGTTACAGCCTTTGTTTTAATGTCTTTTTTGTCCAATATAAGTACTGTAAATTTGGCTTTCATTTTACTTCCATTTGAATGATAGTTTCTCCATCCCTTCACTTTCGGTGTGTATGTGTCCTTAGATCTGAAATAAGTTTCTTACAGTCAGCCTATAGATGAGCCTTTAAAAAAAAAATCTACTCCATCATCTTATGTGTTTTGACTGGAGAATTTAGTCCATTTACATTCAAAGTAAGTCCTGATATGTGTGTACTTATTGCCATTTTGTTACTTATTTTATGGTTGTTTTTGTAGTTCTTCTCTGTTCATTTCTTCCCTTGTTGTTTTCTCTCATAATTAGTTGACTTTCTTTAGTAAACTATTTGGATTCTTTATTCTTTATTTTATGCACATCTATTACTGTTTTTTGATTTGTGGTTACCATTCAGTGTATATGTAATGTCTTCTGCTCATAGCAATCTATGTTAAGTTGATGGTTACTTAATTCTGAACTCATTCTTTACTCTTCTCCCCTTTATGTTTCAGATACTTGTTATCATATCTTATAGCCTTTTATTTTGTGCTTCTCTTGACCGATTTTTATAGATAAGCTTAATTTTGTTTGTTTGTTTTTGTGCTTCCTATTTTTCTTACTCTTGTTTGTGGTATTTGTTTTCTACTCACAAGGTCCCCCTTAAGATTCCTTATAAGGCTGGTTTAGTGATCATGAATTCTTTTAATTTTTGTTTGTCTGGGAAACTCTTTGTTTTCCTATTCTGAAAGATAGCTTTACTGGAATAGAGTATTCTTGGCTGTAAATTTTTCACTTTCAGCACTTTGAATGTTTTGTGCCACTCTCTACTGGCCTGCAAAGTTTCTGCTGAAAAATCAGCTGATAGTCTCCTGGAGTTTCCTTTGTAGGTAACTGCCTAGTTTTCTCTTGCAAACTTTAAAATTCTTTATCACTGTGTTTGCCATCTTAATCACTTGGTGTCTTGGTGTGGACCTCAGTGGGTTGAGTTGTTGGGAGATTTCTGTGCCTCCTGAATCTGATTCTCTGTTTCCCTCCCCACATTCATAACCACATGTAACTCCTGAACACTTAATATATGGCTAGTGTAAGGTACGGATATTTTCTTTTATTTAATTTTGAATAATTTTATTTAAGTTTAAGTAATCACATGTGGGTAGTGGCTACTAAATACAATAACATAACTCCAAACTAATATATTAAAGAGGAGACTTAAAATGCTGAGTTCTCTGGTCCTTAGGAAACAAACCTAACCTTGGACTAATTGCTATTAGAGCAGATTTTTTAAATTTATTTTTATTTTTTTTAAGATTTTTATTTATTTATTTGATAGAGATCACAAGTAGGCAGAGAGGCAGGCAGAGAGAGAGGAAGGGAAGCAGACGCTCTGCTGAGCAGAGAGTCCAATGTGGGGCTCCATCCCAAGACCCTGGGATCATGACCTGAGCCGAAGGCAGAGGCTTTAACCCACTGAGCCACCCAGGCACTCCTAGAGCAGATGTTTAATTCTCAAAAAAATGAGAGGCAGGAATAGGTAGTTTGATGATTTGAAAACCCCAGTCAATTCTATATTCTTAATGTTCTCGACAACTCCATCTTTGCCCTCCACTGAAACCTACATATTAACTGCAGACGTGCTTACTAGAAGTGAATGGCTTCACTTTCAAATCTTTTTCTATCTCTTTATCCTAGGGGTAGGAGGGTCAAAATTGTATTGGCAAAAAGGAAAAAGAAGGAAAAAGGAACAAGTAGGAAAGGAGTAATCTGGATAGCTAAGCGGTTGTGGCATCAACTCCCAATGGTCAGAGAGTCTGCTTCCTACTGCCAGGTTTAGACCAGCTACTCCATCTGGGTACCTGAACAGAGGGCTGCTAAGGAAGGGCTTACCGTGATGGAGGATTTCCCTGCTGTGTTCCCATGCTTCAACAAGGATTTAGACAGTTTTCTCTGGGAAACAATCTGCACAAAAGGAAACAAAAGGTAGAGATACTAGTTATATGATTATAGGTCTACTTTTAAATTTTTTTCCTTACAAAATTCTGTATTTAGAACTCTACTTGAAATTATAACATTATGTCTGTTTATTTTCTAGGTTTTTTTCCATGAAACTCCTAAATACAGGTTATTCCCTTCTTTCTTCTTATGGCATGTTATGTAAGAGAGTGAGGGCATGAGAAATTATACACAAGTCAGTCAATTAGGCGGTGACTTAATCTGAAGCATTTACAACAAAATTAGATGGAAAATGTTGGATATGTATATTATAATAAAACAGAAAGTTTCAGAATGATCTCAAATTAGCACTAAAACCTCTATGCAAAATAGGGGTGGGCTACAGGGAGAAAAGAAACCCAAGGTCTAAATATACACCTTCTGTATCTATAATCTCTAGGGTTCTGTTTTTAATATATTCATTAGGAAGCTATAAAGTCAGTCATTAGGAAACTGATGCCCAGACAAGTGAAAAGGAGTAATTGGGGTCCTCTTCATGATTCAGTGTCAATGCACAACGTGCAATGACAGCTAAAGTTGCTATTATATTGGGAGCTATTCTTAGCAGAACTTGCCCCACCTGCCTCTGCCTTCCCATTTTTGAAAGAAATGTATGGCAAGGCATAGGGGCCCTGAAGGATATGCAATTCATGATTCTTAAAGGAGAAAAGACTTAAAACACTCAATGACAACTGTGCTCTTGCTGAGAGAGAACAAAGTCATACCTTGCAGTAGACAGCTTCTATCTAAGATGGCTCTCAATGGTCCTATTCATGCCATTGTGCAGTTCTCTCTCCTTGAGTGTGGGATGGATCTAAAAACTAGCTTCTAATGAACAGAATACCAAAAAGTGGTGGAGTACCCCTTCCGAGATTAGGTCACAAAATGAATGTGACTTCCTTCTTGGTCATCATCTTATTCTTCTCTCTCAGAGCCCTTGTGCTGAAGGAAGCAAGTTGCAATGCTCTGAGTAGCCCTATAGAACAGCTCAGGTGGCAAGGAATTGATGTCTCCAGCAAACAACCAGTGAGAACCAGAAGACTGTCAACAGACCCATGATGAGCTTAGAATCTCCAAGCTAAGTCTTGAAATAACTGTACCTTCAGAACAGCCTTGTGAGAGACCCTGATCCAGAGGAGATAGCCATACTCTCCCCCAAATTGGTGAGATCATAAATGCTGTGGTTTTTTTTTTTAATATTTTGTTTATTTATTTGACAGAGGGACAGTGACAGCAGAAACACAAGCAGGGATAGTTGGAGAGGGAAAAGCAGGCTCCCTGCTGACCAGAGAGCCAGATGCAGGGCTTTATCACAGTACCCTGGGATCACAACCTGAGCCAAAGGCAGATGCTTAATGACTGAGCCACCCAGTCACTCCATAAATGCTGTTATTTTTAAGCTGTCAGGTTTTAGAGTAATTTTTTATGTAGCAATAGGTAACAATATACATTTGATTTACAGAACAGGAAAGGACATCACTGTAAAAAGCAGGGAGACAAACCCATTCTCTGATATCCTTATATCTTTTTGTCTCTGTGTTAGAGCAATGAAAATACTATGACTATGCTAGTGTCAAATGCAAAAAGTTCATAGAACTTTCCTAGGCCAAGCAGTTTTAAAGAACTTGATGCTCAACTGGCTATGATCTGAAGAGAAAAGAGTATTTTTGTAAGAAATCACCTGGTGATGAATGATGAAAATGATGACAATGAAGATGATGATGATAATGACAGCAATGGGAACTCCCATTTAGGAATACACATTCCCAAAATATTTACTTAGCCTTCATTGTTCCAGCCTCAGTGCTAGCCACTAAGAATAGAGTGGTAAGCAAAGTCAGATACAATATCTGACCTCATGGAACTTACATTCTGCAGCAGAGATAGGCATTAACCAAATGGTCAAATAAATCAAAATAAATCACAAAAGAGAGATACATTGGCCATGGTAAGAACAATAAATGTATAGGTGGTGGGGTGGATGAGAGTAGACCACCTCAGAATCTTTTACAATAGTCTAGGCAAGAGATGGTGGTGGTGCTGGGAATGGAGAGAAGAGGGAGGAATTTAGAAATGGATTAAAAATGAAGAGAGAGGGAGGTATGATAAATGATAAATGCATTTTTGGATTAGATGGTTGTGCGATTCACTGAGATAAGGGACACTGGAAGAAGACATTAATTTGGGAGAGCAAAGAACATGTATTCAGATTTGGGGCAGAAAGCAGATTGGAGCAGGTTGAAGAAGACAGAAATAGGGGAAGGAAACTGAGCAAACACATGAAGACAATTATTTCAATAAGTTTGGCTATAAAATGAGGTAGAATAGAATCTGAAGGAAATGAGAAATGAAGTAAAGTTGTTATTTTGTCATCACTTTATTTCTAATTTTATTTCCCCACAAATTTGGTATTGTTAATTTCCTTTATAGACAATAAAAACAGGACACAGAGTTTAAGCAACTCTTCCAAAGCCACAAGGCTAAGAGGAAGTGGCATAGATTTGAACATGGGTTTGACTCCAGAAACTGATCTCTAGCTACACTTGACTGGTATGTGAACTCAAAAAACAGATTCAGAAAATTTTCACTGTTGGATTTTCACTCTATGTGTTTGCTTTTAAACCGTGGATCTTGTGTTTGTGTGTTTAACCCTCAATATGTAAACATGAAGAAGACTAAAAAGAAATGATCATGTTAAACCTCAAGAATGGAGGCATCTGAAGACACTGGCTTTGGTTAAGGGCAGTGTAGCATAATGATTAAGAACATGATTGTTTTTGTATTTGTTTTATTCACAGCTGGCTATCAATAAAGTGACATGAAAATATCAGATGATAAAGGAATTAGCATTCTTTCCTATAGTTATGTCTGAATCTAAATTACTCGTATTTCCTACAAATCAAAACCGCAGTGAGATACCACCTCACACCAGTCAGAATGGCTAAAATTAACAAGTCAGGAAACGACAGATGTTGGCGAGGATGTGGAGAAAGGGGAACCCTCCTACACTGTTGGTGGGAATGCAAGCTGGTGCAGCCACTCTGGAAAACAGTATGGAGGTTCCTCAAAAAGTTGAAAATAGAGCTACCCTATGACCCAGCAATTGCAGTACTGGGTATTTACCCCAAAGATATAAATGTAGTGATTTAAAGGGGCATGTACACCCCAATGTCTATAGCAGCAACATCTACAATAGCCTAATTGTGGAATGAGCCTAGATGTCCATCAACAGATGAATGGATAAAGAAGATGTGATGTGTGTGTGTGTGTGTACACACACACACACAATGGAATACTATGCAGCCATCAACACTCCCCCCCCAAAATCTTGCCATTTGCAATGACATAGATGGAACTAGAAGGTATTACGCTAAGTGAAAGAAGTCAATCAGAGAAAGACAATTATCATTTGATCTCACTGATATGAGGAATTTGAGATGAGGATCATAGAGGAAGGGAGAGGAAAATGAAACAAGATGAAACCAGAGAGAGAGAAAAACCATAAGAGACTCTTAAACTCAGGGAACAAACTGAGCGTTGCTGGAGGGGAAGGGGGTGAGGAGGGATGGGGTGCCTGGGTGATGGACATTAGGGAAGGTATGTGCTATGGTGAGCACTGTGAATTGTATAAGAATGATGAATCACAGACCTGTACCCCTGAAACAAATAATACATTATATGTTAATAAAAAAATAAATTTCCAAATAAATAAATAAATACATAGCTTATATTTCCCACCCTACTCATTAAAAAGGTTCAAGTGGTTCTTCTCCTGTAGTCAGAATCATTATCCCCTCTCCCTCCCCATTCACAGATTATCACAGGTTTTAGAAAAGCTACTACTTCCTAGAAAAATATAGACATCATTCTTGAACTTGAGATGAACCAAAACATAGAGGAAACACAGGAAACAGCAAAGACACAAAGATTTTATAGTTTCTCTCTGGGGAGTTTTTAGCAAGGTGGAATAGCAAAAACACATGAATCAAAGACAAAACAAGGGTCACTACTAAGCAGCATCCAGGCCAAAATCTAACTAAATAAAGGCAACATATCTTATTTCCCAAGTAAATTTGGCCTCAGAGATACTATTGTCCACTGTGACTTTCATCCACACTGGTGTCCTACCTCTATGGCTCCAAATGACTCCAACCATCCTCTCAGTGTTGTAAAAACCCACTCACTGGATTACCAGGTGTGGGTATGGGTACACTGTCTTTACAGTCTGTGTCTTCCAAGATCCACATATTCATTCTTCAAGCAAGACCAAGGGAGACTTAACTTACAAGATATTGGATGATCACATTCTCTTTCCTCACTTTTATATAGAAATGCCAACATTCACATTTGTGGGGTGTGAAGAGAATGCTATAATATTCCAAGCTCCTGCCTTTTACTAATGCTAGGAAGATAAGCAATCTCCCGGGAAATAGTCCTGCTTAACAAGTGGGCATTTGGGTATTCAAATGGCTAATCAAGCAGGCAATCAAACAAACTTATTTTACAGCCCTGCAGGCCTCCATCTCAGCTCCAAAAAATGAGTAATAACTAGAGTTTCAAGTATAACTAGAGTCTCATTGTAATGAAGATCAACAAACAATGATGTTGCCATTCTTAGGTCTGTTGGGCAAAAGTGGTGGGGATGGCCAGAGGGGTCAGTGATCTATAGAGAAAAGGCTATTTATTGCAAATCTCACTTCTCACATAGGCTTTCTTGGAGCTGAAGCAACTGCATCAGGCTTAGGAAGGCCTTACATTTTGTCAGAGGACATTTGAGGCAAAAACAAAACAAAACAAACAAACAAAAAAAACCACCACCACCACCACCACCAACAACAACAACAACAAAAACTCAGCCAGCTCTGTCTCGTGAGAGGATACACTTGTTAGACGTCCTCTAATTTAAATAATGCCTGATAGAGAATTTAAAGCAATGATCATAAGGATTACTCGCTGGACTTGATAAAAGAGTGGAAGACATGAGTGAGATGCTTAACACAGAGGTAAGGAATAACATAGCAAAGATAAAGGGTTCAATAAATGAAATGAGAAACATGTTTGATGGAATGAAGAGCAGGATGGAAGAATCAGAAGAATGAATTAGTGACCTAGAAGACAGAGTAATGGAAAGTAATCAGACTAAAGAAAAGAGAGAGAAAAGAATTATACAAAATGAGAACAGATTTAGAGAACTCAGTGATTCCATCAAATGTAATCACATTCATACTCTAGGAGTCCCAGAAGGGGAAGATAGAGAAAAGGGACCAGAAAATGTATTTGGAGAAACAATAGTTGAAAACGTCCCTAATCTGGGGAAGGAAATAGATATCCAGATTCAAGAAGCACAGAGAACTGCTACCAAAAAATACAAAAACAAGAATAAAAACAAAACAACAAAAACAAACAAACAAACAAAAAAACAAAAGAAGACCACCACCAAGACATATTATAATTAAATTTACAAAATGTAGTGATAAAAAAAATTAAAAACAGCAAGACCAAAGAAATCCGTAACTTACAAGGGAAACCTACAGGGTTAGTGGGATATTTTTCAACAGAAACTTTGCAAGCCAGAAGAGAGTGGCATATTCAAGTGCTGAATGGGAAAATCTGCAGCTAAGAATACTCTATCCATTAAGACTGTCATTCAGAATAGAAGGAGAGATCAAGAGTTTCCCAGAAAAACAAAAACTAAAGAATTCATGAACACTAAATCAGCCTTATAAGAAACATTGAAGGGGAAACTTTGAGTGGAAAGGAGAAAAAAAAAGTGTCAATATAAAGTTAGGAAACACAAAAGCAGTAAAATGAATATTTCTGTAAAACAAATCAGTCAAGGAACTCACCAAAAATGACATAAAACATAATAACATATATCTAAAATGTGGGAGGGTAGGAGAAAGAATGGGTTCAAACTTAAATAACCATCAACCTAATATAGACTGCTATTTGCAGAAGAGATTATATACAAACATAATGGTAACCATATATCAAAAACCACTAATAAATATTCAAAGAATAAAGAAAGAAATTCAAGTATATCACTAAAGAAAGTCAGCAAAACATGAAAGAGAGAAAAACAAGAAAGGATCAGAGTAAATCTTCAGAAACAGCCACAAAACAAGTAATAAAATGGCAATAAGTACATATCTATCAATAATTGCTTTGAATGTAAATGGACTAAACACACCAGTCAAAAGACATACAGGTGACAGAATGGATAAAATACAAGACCTATCTATATGTCGCCTACCAGAGACTCATTTTAGACCATAAGATAGAAGTCCTCTAATTTGATTCTTTTCTATCCTGCAGTGGGATTATAAGGGGAAGAAGCACTTCTTTCCTTTGAAGTGGATATTCTAACAGTATGGGTCCTCATCTTTCAGGAAAGTCTACTATTTCATTTGGATGAAGGTAAAGAAGTCAGGAGAATAAAAAATGTTTTGGCAAATATTTCAACAAGTGTACATTTAGCTAAACTTTCTTTCAAAGTCTTTCAAAACAGTCATTTTGGACACCAGACAGTCATTTTTTGTGAGATTGCTTTACAGAAAATGTCTTCAAATTATTTTTTGAAATTTTGTAAGACTTTGTTGTAACAAAAACCATTTATTGAACAACTTCTCTGTGCCAGGCACTGTTCTGAGTCTATCGTGGTAAGCAGACAAGAAACTTCTTTACAATATTTGACAGTCACATCTCTGGTCTGAATCAGAATTGATTACCCCCAAAGCATGTATCAGAGAATTTTTATTTCTTAAAAGGTAAGTCCATAGTGCATGAAAAAACTGTGGATATAAGTCTGGAAATCAAAGGATCAGAAAAAGTTTCATAGCTCAACTGCAGGACATCAACAGAGCTTTATTTGTGAGTCTCCCTGAGTACATCCAAGTAAGAAGCATTCCTTACACTTGTTTGGCCCCAGAACCTTTTGTCAAGGAGCATCTCTAGTTTTGCAAACTAGCAATTACTATGACCACCACTACAGAGAACAAACAAGGTTTCCTGGTGGCTCACTGTAGCAGAGAGAGGAACACATGCCCAGATCTCCTCAGGCTTTACCACTGCAGAGCTGGCAGGGCTTCCAACCACTGGCCTTGGCATCTCATTACCTAAAGATTTTTTTCTGGTATGCCTTCCTGTTGTCTACAGGTGCAGCAGGCTGAAAGTGAGGATTAACACCCTTGGCAGTGAACATCAACCAATGACTGATGGACTTTGGTACAGAAATCCCCCACTTTGTTGCCCCAGGGATGGGGGTGACTCTGTGGTATTTGGCACCCAAGTTTCCTCAGTGGGATGAAACTCTAGTTGTTCTAGTGGTGATTTATTAGACAATGCACCCTTTACTTTATTGGCTACTTTCCCTTTCCCATTTCACTTCTCCACTTCCCTTTTGGTTTTTCCTTTACCTCTCAAATTCTCTACTTGCTCTCCAGGCTTTGCTTCTGGGGAAAACACCTAAATCTTTTCCTCTGCGCCAGATAATGTGTTGAGTGGTTCACATAGCCCACTTCTTTGCTGTCATTTAATGATCAACAATCTTTCTTCCCACCAAGCAACTGGAATGAGAGATGCAAGGCTTGGAGAAAATATGGAGTTTATCTAAGGTCATATAACATTATGAACTAAACTGTGTCCTCCCCAAATTCATATGTTCAAGCCCTAAACCATGAAGTGCTTATATTTGGAGGTAGGGACTTCACAGAGATAAGGTTAATTGAGGGTGGAGGCCGCTCTCATTTAGGGGGTGTGTCCCAGTCCTATATCACTAGTGTCCTTATAAGAAGAGGAGGAAAAATCAGAGTTTTCTCTCTCTGCGTATGTACTCAGAAGAAAGGCTATGTGAGGACATAGTGAGCACTGCTGTTTGCAAGTCAGCAGAAAAGGCTTCACCACACACCAACCCTGTTGTCACCTTGATACTGGAATTCCAGTCACCAGAATTATGATAAAATAAATATCTGTTGTTTAAGCCACCAGTCTGTGGTATTCTTTTATGGCAGCCCTAACAAGCTAGTACACATACCTTATACGAATTGAAGCCAGGATTCATTACTTCATTGAATACATATGTATTGAATATTATGTGCTGGGCATTGAAAATATAGTGAAGACATAAGGCAGGCAGGGACACTACCCTCCCAGAAATAGCCACACAATATGCATGTCAAATTCCAACTCTGCAAGGAGAAGCAAAATCATGCCATGAAGGAAGACTGGCCTGGGCCAGGAGGTCAGGGAAGGCATTTCTGAAGAAACTGCTTCCAACCTGAAAGCTTTTGGAAGAGAACTAAATAGTCAAAGGGGGAGGGATGATACTTGAAGGGGAGAGCACTATAGGTCAGAAGGGCATAAATGAGTATGAGGAGCAGGGCGAGTATGAAGACAGAAAGAAGACTTTAATTTAGAGAGACTAGGCCCTTGGGGGCTTTGCACTCTGACAGTAGGTGCTTTGGCAATGCTGGCTTATGGTAGGTGAAAAAATGACCCCCCCAAAAAAGACTCATATCTTAATGCCTAAAACCTCTGTATATTACCTTATATGGGAAAAAAGTCTTTGCAGTTGTAACTAAGTTAAAGATCTTAAAATGGGGAGATTATCCTGGATTATTTGGATGAACCCTAAATGCAATCCCCGTGTCCTTATAAGAGAGAATCTGGGGGGTAGGCAATATGATAACACAACTCAGAAGAGAAGAAAACATGAAGATGGAGCAGAGCAATTTGAAGGCACTGGGCATTTGGAGTGATGTGGCCATAAGCTAAGAGATGCTGGCAGCCCCCAGAGGCTGAGAGAGGCAAGGGATGGATTTTCCCCTCCCTTCAGAAAGAGTATGGCCCTGCTGACACCTTGATTTCAGACTTTTGCCCCCTAAAGCTGTGAGAGAATAAATATGTGTTATTTTAAGCCACAATGTTTGTGATAATTTGTAACTGTAAACACAGGAAACTAATAGACTGAATTAGACCATGATCAGGTTCAAAGTCTGGGAAAGGATGCAATGATGCCTCAGTGATGACTGATTTTAGGGAAATCCTTACCTTTCCGTTTCCCTCCCAGGACTTCTGGGCAATACTGCTACCCCTGGTAGAAATCAGACCTGCTCAAGATATAGATTATGCTAGAAGAGCTTTCTCTTGTTGCTTTCCCTCCATTTCCTTATTGCCTTGCTCCCACTACTGACCTAAAGGACCCACACAGGGTCCTTTTGTCCAAACACAGCATAACTCCTGAGATCTTTGGCTGCTCCTGTGCACTGCATAATAAAGGGAAGCTTTAAAAATATTTTAAAGATTGTTTTAAAAAGCATACTTTAAGAAGCATGCTTTTCCTTACACTATTCCCTCTGCCCAGGATGACTCACACCGTCTCTCTTCAGTTGGCAAATTTTATTCATTTTTCAAGATCCATATTAGAAGTTTTCAGTAGTTGCTGTGTAGGACAAAAGTGGTCACCTGTGGGACATAGAAGAACTTTTCTTTGCTCCTCATGGGTGTCCTCCCTAACTTATCCTATCTGGCTCCCTCCAGCCACACCAGAAGCAGCATGGCCTGAGAATTTGTCAGAAATGCAGAATCTCAGGGCCCACCCCAGGCCTACTGAATCAGAATCTGAATTTCAACAAGATCTTCATGCGATGTGCATGCACATTAAAGTTGAGAAGCACTGAGCTAGAAAGTGAGCAGGCAATTTTAGTATAATATGATCAGATTTTAATGATTTATGGAAAAGGGCTTTTAAATTAATCTATCCTGCTGATTTAGACTTTCATTAATGGGTAAAATTGTAGGAACTAAGAAAAGTATATGCTGAAGCTTTCTCCAGCCATTCAGGGGAGAGGACACGGGACATGTGTGTGTGCACACATTTTATGTAAATTCAGTAAGTCCTTGCTTCCCTGGTGGAGATCTACAAAAGGAACCCTCGGGGGAGAATGATTCAGAATGACAGGAGCAATGGGCAATCTACTGGTTTGGGCTTCCTGTCTTAAGCTTTCTATTAAGCAGGGTTCTAATTACTTCAAGTGTAATTATAGGCTTTATCCTTTTTCTGACTTCATTAGCAATGGATGGATTGGAGAGTGTTTCAGAGAGGGATTTGACGACAGGAGTATTAATTATCCACCTTTGCCTCTGATGATGGTGGTTAGGCCTCCTCCTCATCACAAATGACCTGGTCAGAGGCCACGCTCCCCAGCCCCCAACCCTATCACATGGCAATCAGGAGAAAAAGGAAGAGCTGCCTTCTCCAAGCAGCCCAGTGCCCTGGGTAGAGCATTTTGTCAGACCAAGGGTACAAGGCACTTTTCAACCACCACCTTTGGCAGTCTGTGACTTCTCTTCAGTGAGGCTCATAATCAGATTAGTAGTTCATAGGACAGAAGAGGATCAAATAAATTCTTTGACCATTTATAAGATAAAGAAGCAAACTCCAACTTTGAGGCTGATAGAGTATGTTTATTATCATTCCACAGGTGAAAGAACCAGAGGATCAAAGGTAGCTAAGGTCACACAACCATTAAAGAGTCATAAAAAATACTACTTCAAGAGTACTTAATATGTGTCAGCTACTGCTTAAATTGCCTTATGCGTATTGACTTAATTCTCATGACAGCCCTATGAAGTATTATCATATGCGTATTTATGGATGAGAACACTGAGTATAGAGAGTATTAGTTTGCTAGTGCTGCCATAACAAATTTTTACAACCTTGGTGGTTAAAAACAACAGAAATATATTATCTCCTGATTCTGGAGGGCAGAGGTCTGAAATCAAGCTGTCTATAGGGCCATACTCCCTCTGAAGGCTCTAAGGGAGATTTCCAAAGCTTGTCTCCTTAGCTTCTGGTACCTGCCATTGTTCCTTAACTTGTGGCTATATCACTTCATTCCTTCATGTGGTGCTCTCCTTCCCCATCTATGTCTGTCCTCTGGAGATCTTTTATAAGGACACTTGTTATTGGATTTAGGGCCCACCTGGATAATCCACGATGATCTCCTCACCTTGAGATCCTTCACTTATTTAGATCTGCAAAGACTCTTTGTCTAAATAAGGTCACATTCACAGGTTATGGCATTAGGATGTAGATATATCTTTTGGGGGGCCCATTTAGCCCAGTACAGAGAGGCTAGGTAAGTTGCTCAAGTTTTGAATCTAGTCAGGCCAGTTCCATTACCTTAACTGCTTCAGTTTTCTGCCTCCCATAAATGACAGAAGTAGGCCCTGTGCTAAACCTCACCAGATATGCAAAGTGATTCATACTCATTTCTTGCCCTCAAGGAGCTTACCATGGAGGGAATTTCCTTTCAACCACTGTGAGAGCCACTCAACTGTCCCTTAGCTTCATTTTTGCCATATAATCACACATGAGTCTCTGAATGCTGAGTCTGGTGTGGGACCAGATATGTTAACCTCTCTGAGCCTCAGTTTTCCTTTCTGTAAAATGGTGATATTGTCTACTCCACTGGTTTATCATGTACATCATGAGTATTAACAACCCGTCAGCATCAGGCTAGTACTGATGCTTAGGAAATGTTCCTTCCTCCTCTTTTCTCTCCTATCCTATCAGTCCTCACATTGAGATAATTATAGTCATTGATTGGCTTAGACAGGGGTCCTGGCAGTAGAGAGAGAAGAGGGTGGATAATAAAGATACTTAACACATTGAATTGATGGGGCTTTGTGATTGACTGATGGGAAGGCTGCGGGGCACAGAGTGAGTGGCACAAGGGAAGGCTCCCAGGTTTGGGGCCTCCCCATCTGGGAGATTGGAGGTGTCATTCCCTGAGTGGAGCACAGTGGAGGAGAGGCAGGTGGAGGGGATAGGCAGGGAGAGCAAGAGGAGATGGTGAGCTTGGTTGGAGCTGTGGAGTCTGAAACATTTGTGAATCATCTGAGTGGAATTAGTATCTAGATATGGTTGAGTATGTAAGTCTGGGGCTCAGAGGAGAGGCCTGAGCTAGGAGTCTTCTACGTGTGGATGAGAAATGGGAGGGCAGGAGCTGCTGGGGGATCTATGAAGGAGAGAAAGGATGTAGTCTGAGAGTGAGGTAACCTTCCCAGGCTGAGACTCAGGGCAATGTCTCCTTTCCTCATTCTACCTGTAGCCTCTGGAAAAACCCTGCCGGGGCCCCACCTCGAGGACCATGAGGGAGCTGAGGGGTCACACTCCTCTGCCTCCTCCCTGCGCAGGCTGGTGCTAGGGAGCCTCTACAGGGGGTGACATCCAGCTTAGGGCAGTGGTCTTCTTTTCCCTGTGCTGTTAGAAGCTTCAAAAGGAACAAGATTAAAAGTGGGAGGTGTTACAGAGGGTGCAAGGAAAAAGAATACTTTTGTGGGCTGTATGGGACAGTGGCAGTTGCTATCATGTTTCTACACACACATGTGGTGATTTGTATTAAGGACTTTAAAATGTGTGCCTGAAAATTCCACTGTTATTAATTTACTCTAAAAAAAGTCAGTATCAGAGGGCATGAAGATATATATAATACAATTCTCATTCAGATGTTGTTTTTAATTGTGGAAAGCCAGAAACAGTCTTAATGCTCACCATCTGGGACACCTTACATGGTTTTTGCTATCATGGAATACTGTGTAGCCCTTAAGATAGATAATGTAGAAATACATACATTAACATGGAAAGATGTCCATGATATATTTTTATGAGAAAAAAACAAGCAATAAAAGCATGTATAAATGACCAAATGGTTATTTAAAAAAAGAACTGTATGTTTGTGCATACATAGAAAAAAATCTGGAAGAATATGCACCAGAATGTTTACTAGTTATCTCTGAATTTTGCAATGAAGGATGATTTTATTATTTTTGTGTATTTCTGAATAGTTTTTAAAATGGCTTATATTGCCTTATGTACAATGAGGCCATTCCTACAAATAATGGGGTGGAAGGATGAAAAATCTTGCTTTTTAAAACAATTTATTTATTTGAGAGAGAGAGATCATGAGCAAGATGAAAGGATAGAGAGGGAGAAGCCAACTCCCTGTTGAGCAGGGAGCCTGATGCAGAACTTGAACCCAGAACCCTGGGATCGTGACTTGAGCCAAAGGCAGACATGTAACTGACTGAACCACTCAGGCCCCCTCTTGCTTGGTTTATAAGTATATCACATGGAAAAAGTTGTTGTATGTCTGGAGGAGGAGCCAGAGATGTGGACCCTGCAAAAGAGCTGAGGGAGGGTCTTAGAAGCAAAAGCCTCTAGAAGTTGTCATAATTCAATACCTGGTGCACCTGGGGACATAAAGATTTAAACTCATGTGGACCCACGGGTATCCTTAACTTACTGGTTAGTAGTGTGCCAAATGCTCTCGGGTCTCCTCTGTAATCAAAACCATCACAAAGGACCAGAACCAGCCTGCTTCTCCCTCTCCTGCTCCCCTTGCTTGTGTTCCCTGTCTCGCTGTGCCTCTCTGTGTCAAATAAATAAAGTCTTTAAAAAAAATCAGAAGGATGACGCAGGCTTTGCAGGTGTTTCTTATGGATCTGTCATTCTCTCAATCTTGCATTAAAAGTGCAGGCAAGGGCACCTGGGTGGCTGTCGATTGAGTTCAACTCTTGGTCTCAGCTGAGGTCTCAATCTTGGGAACGTGAGTTCAAGCCCTGTGCTGGGCTACTCACTGGGCATGGCGCTTACTTAAAAAAAAAAAAAATGTAGGCAAGTATTGCAGGCTGGCCAAGGCACACAGCTGCTCAGTAGTTGCAGTGGGGATGTTGTCTGGGAGTCAGGAGGCCTGGGTTCAACTCATGGCTCCTGTGCTTAAAGATGGTGTGCACTTGAGCAAGTTATTTCAAGCTTCAGGACGTTCACAGAAAATGAGGAAATAATGGCACTTTCCCCTCAGGGCTTTTTGAGGATTAAATGAGATAATGCATGCAAAATTGTCAGCATAAGGTCTGGGAGTACTACATAAGAACAATTGGTCTGCCCTCTGCCTGAAACACTTTTCTGGATTTCTTGACATGGCCTGTACCCATCCATCATTCTGGTCTCTACTCAGAAAGTGCCCTCTCTGACTCTCCTATCTAAATTAGCACTCACCGGAGGAGGAGTCAAGATGGCGGAGAAGTAGCAGGCTAAGACGACATGAGGCAGCAGGATATCAGCTAGATAGCCTATCAAACCATTCCGAACACCTACAAATCCAACAGGAGATTGAAGAGAAGAAGAACAACAATTCTAGAAATAGAAAATCCACCACTTTCTAAAAGGTAGGACCAGCGGAGAAGTGAATCCAACGCGACGGGAAGATAGACTCCGGTGGGGAGGGGCTGGCTCCCCGCAAGTGGCGGAACAACAGAGCACAAAATCAGGACTTTTAAAAGTCTGCTCCATGGAGTGACATCACTCCAGAGGCTAAACTGGGGTAAAGACCTCACAGGGACAGCATGGACTCAGGTCCCGCAGGGACACAGAAGGATGGGGGGTGTCTGAGTGTCGCAGAGCTCACAGGTATTAGAGCGGGGAAGCCGGCTGCGGAGACAGAGCCGAGGAGTGAGCTCTCAACTCAGGGTTTCCTAGAGCTGTGGTCTGTGACACAGGCCAGTGCTCTGTGCGAGGGGTCCCCACAAGATCTGGGGAGACTCCGACCTGGGAGAGCTCAGGGATCTACGGGGTTCAGAGACTCCAGGTGGGACTCTGCCAGAGACAGAGACACTTGGTCACAGCCTGGGTGACCTCGGAGCACAGCCAGAAGCCAGTGAGACGGGACTGATTACGCACGATTTTCTCCAAGCGTGGCTGGAGGCTGGGGATACGGGAGTGATTAAGCGCTTTTCTCTGAAGGAGCACTGAAGACTGGGGCCCCTAGCTCTCAGCTTCTCTGAGCCAGAGATTGGGAGGCCACCATTTTCATTCCTGTCCTCCGGAACTCTAAGGAAAGCGTTCAGGGAACAAAAGCTCCCGAAAGCGAACCTGAGAGGATTACTTAGCCTGGCCCCTGGTAAGGGCGGTACAAGTCTGCCTGGGGCAGAGACACTTGAAAATCACTGCAACAGACCCCTCCCCTAGAAGATCAACAAGAAATCCAGCCAAGACCAAGTTCACTTAACAAGGAGAACAGCGGATTCTTATCTGGACAAAAAGACAAGGCGGAAAAACTCACCACAAAAAAAAGAACAGGAGGCAGTACCGAAGGCTAGGGACCTAATCAATACAGACACTGGTAATATGTCAGATCTGGAATTCAGAACGACGATTCTCAAGGTTCTAGCCGGGCTTGAAAAAGGCATGGAAGATATTAGAGAAACCCTGTCGGGAGAAATAAAAGCCCTTTCTGGAGAAATAAAAGAACTAAAATCTAATCAAGTTGAAATAAAAAAAGCTATTAATGAGGTGCAATGAAAAATGGAGGCTCTTACTGCTAGGATAAATGAGGCAGAAGAAAGAATTAGTGATATAGAAGACCAAATGACAGAGAATAAAGAAGCTGAGCAAAACAGAGACAAAAAACTACTGGATCACGAGGGGAGAATGAGAGATAAGTGATACCATAAGACGAAACAACATTAGAATAATTGGGATTCCAGAAAAAGAAGAAAGAGAGAGAGGAGCAGAAGGTATATTGGAGAGAATTATTGTAGAGAATTTCCCTAATATAGCAAAGGGAACAAGCATCAAAATCCAGGAGGTGCAGAGAATCCCTCTCAAAATCAATAGGAATAGGTCCACACCCCATCATCTAATAGCAAAATTTACAAGTCTTAGCGACAAAGAGAAAATCCTGAAAGCAGCACAGGACAAGAAGTCTGTACCATACAATGGTAAAAATATTAGATTGGCAGCACACCTATCCACAGAGACCTGGCAGGCCAGAAAGAACTGGCATGATATATTCAGAGCACTAAACGAAAAAAACATGCAGCCAAGAATACTTTATCCAGCTAGGTTATCATTGAAAATAGAAGGAGAGATAAAAAGCTTCCAGGACAAACAAAAACTGAAAGAGTTTGTAAACACCAAACTAGCTCTACAGGAAATATTGAAAGGGGTCCTCTAAGCAAAGAGAGACCCTAAAAGTATTATCAGAAAGGAACAGAGACAATATACAGTAACAATCACCATACTGGCAATACAATGGCACTAAATTCATATCTCTCAATAGTTACCCTGAATGTAAATGGGCTAAGTGCCAAAATCAAAAGACACAGGGTTTCAGAATGGATAAAAAAATGAAACCCATCAATATCCTGCCTACAAGAAACTCATTTAAAATTTTTTTTTAATTTATTTGTCAGAGAGAGAGGGAGAGAGAGCGAATGATCACAGGCAGACAGAGTGGCAGGCAGAGTGGCAGGCAGAGTGGTAAGCAGAGGCAGAGGGAGAAGCAGGCTCCCCGCCAAGCAAGGAGCTCAATGTGGGACTCGATTCCAGGATGCTGGGATCATGACCCGAGCCGAAGGCAGCTGCTCAACCAACTGAGCCACCCAGGCATCCCAAGAAACTCATTTTAGACCTGAAGACACCTCCAGATTGAAAGTGAGGGGGTGGAAAACAATTTACCATGCTAATGGACATCAGAAGAAAGCTGGGGTGGCAATCCTTATATCAGATCAATTAGA